>WNHD01015646.1:0-11382 GCA_011057455.1 Ganaspis sp. Gsp50 | reverse complement strand
TTAGAAAGCTGTACTATTCTCTAAATTAGCTTTACTATTATGTTTTATTTAATTTTACTACAATATAATAATAAAATTATTCCTTTCAATGTGATAAAAAACAAAAGACTTCCTATATAAGAAAATTATCATTTTAAATCAGGAAATTATCATTTTACAAGTAAAGGTGAATAATTGATGAAAAATAAAAGAAGAAATAACAAATACGCGTATTTTATATTTCGAGATATAAGTCAATAGTGTATATCGTTTTTGAGAGGATATTACTATCTAGCTAAATTAATTAAAAATAGTAAACTAAACAAAATTAGCATATTTAATTTTTAAGTTCTGAATAATATGTTCCTCAGTGGTACATTTAATACATTTAAGGTTTTTTGTTCTAGAAACTTTTCTCCTGATATTAAGTTTAAAAATTCCATTCAATTATTTGGAGAAAACTTGTAAAAAATATAAATAATTAAAATGCTTTAAATTAAAAAGAAATTATATTTTGTTCGCAGACTAGCGTACAAATCAAAAGAGATAAAAACAAATGGTAAACAAGTGTGAGCAAATATTAACGAATTCAGTAAAATTTTCCGGACGTTTATTTACCTGAAAGACTCGGAAATTCTCTGCAAATGTCACATGTTTAAAACAAAGAGAAAATGGTATAAAGTGACAAATTACAAAATGAAATAAAGTTGTAGTGAGATGCATCAAAAATGAAGGAAAATTTTACTAAATGGTAAAATG
The DNA here is from genome assembly GCA_011057455.1 of Ganaspis sp. Gsp50. Taxonomy (NCBI): domain Eukaryota; kingdom Metazoa; phylum Arthropoda; class Insecta; order Hymenoptera; family Figitidae; genus Ganaspis; species Ganaspis sp. Gsp50. The sequence goes on along the minus strand of WNHD01015646.1, from coordinate 10,644 downwards.
AATTATTGAAATAAAGTTGCAATCAGATGAATCAAAACTAGAAATTTAAATGCACTTTTACAGATTGAAGTTTTAAATAATGACAGATATTGTTCTTTTTAAGTATAAATAAAGTATAAATAAGTATAAAGTATGAAGTGTAATTATAAGAATCGTATTTCTTCAACTTTTCTATTTCTCTATTTCTTCTATTCTATTGTTAATTGAATGCATTTTGAAATAATAATTTTTACAAAAAAGGCAATAGAAAATTGAATTACTGCCCGAACGTTAAACATTTTTACTGAAAATAATTAAATGTTTTATTTAGATTCCAAATTAAAAGCAACACAAAATTCTTTATCAAGTACTTTTGAAAAGGTTCAATTAGCGGACAAAGAATTTGGTTAAAATTGTTAAAGCATTACAATTTAGAATTGTTTCAGTCTCAATTCAATTTAAATTCATTTGATTAAAAAACCTTTTTGAAGTTAGTATTTACTTTCAAAATAAACGCTCTTTTAATTCAAAAATAGACCAGCAAATAAAAAATTACCATCGTTTTTCTGTGGCTTCGGCAAACATTTACATTCCCAATTCCAGAATAGCAACTTTTAAAAGCTCTTTTAGGATTAACACTCGTATTAACAAAAATAATAGTTTATTTATTAAATTGATGAAAATTTTTTACACTGTATACTAAAACTAGATTTAATGTTTCTAAGATTCAAGCATTTCGTGGTAAAGGTTTCAAAACCACCCAGAGTCCTTTCTCAAACGCGGTCAAAAATTTGGACTCATTCTTTACTAACGGAAAAGGAGTTTTGGACGACATTTCCAAAGAAAAGTCTTTTAAAATTGTAGCCGTTGCTAATTTCATCATCATAACCGCCATTCGCATTCCAACACAAATTCTCGGCCCTTCGCCAAAAGGAAGAAACGCAAATCTAGGTCTTTGTGACTTTTGTTCTTCACTAAAACGATCAGGATCAAATTTCTCAGGATCTGGCCAATAATTCGGATCCATCTGAAGTCCGTACGCTGATATGACTGCTATATTTCCGGGTTTCATTGTACAGGAAAGTCCATCCGGTCCCGTCAATTGAGTTTCATTTGTGCACATTTTCATGAAAATCCCTGTTATGTGATTCAGTCTCATTGATTCGTTTAAAACTTGTTCCATGTAATCCATCTCTTTAAGACCCTCGAAGTTCAATTGACCATTATATTTGGTCATAACGTTTTTAATTTCTTGCCTTACTTTTTGCTGCACTTCAGGATGGGCAGCGAGTTGGAAAAGCATAAAACTCATAGTCATGGCAGAAGTCTCGTAAAGTTCAATATTAAACGATAAGGAATAAGCTGCCAGTGTTTTTTCCTCGTCAATGCCTGGAGCATGTGTTCTTACATAATCCCCAACTATTTGCAAAAAATCATTACCCGTTATATTTTCACGTTTCCTGTGCGAGAGGATATTTTTAACTGCTTCTCGATAATAATTATCCACTCGCTTTGAAATAACTGCAAGTTTCAACCATTGAGCCAATCTAGGAATGTGCAAGAAAATAAATTGAATTAATCCCCCGCTTCTTTGAAAACCACTTTTCCTTTTCTGATTTATCAGCCTTGAAATCGTGACCTTTGATGCCGATTCCAGCAGTGGCGATTTCACCAGTGTATACATTGAAAAATTGTTTCAACTCTAATTCAAATTTGTCATTATGAAGACGGACTTTATCGTTCAAGTATTTTTCCATATTGGCAGTGACATCTTCAATGAAGGGTAGCATCATTTTTAATTTCTTGTTAGAAAACGCGTTTGATATGGCGACTCTGTTATCTTTCCACTTGTCACCTTTTGAAAGAAAAGGATTATATGCAAAAAGAACGTCTTTCTCGGGAGTGGCGATCTGGAATTGATTATCAGAGAAGTGTGCAAAATTTGTCAATAATACATTCTTTACCAATTCTGGATCGCGAACTAACAATGTCGGAGTTGTCATTTGAAAGAAACCGAACATACTGTAGTCTTTGTATGTTTCGTAGTATTTTTCACAAAGTCTAGCCAAATTTTGTCGAAGCAGAATTATAGATGACAAGTTTCCTAGACCTGGAATAATATTCCTGTCGTAGGGAATCCCCTGCTCCTCCCAGAAACTGTAGTTCCATGACAAGTAAATATAAAGGGTTGCTAACACTAAAGCCACAAGAGCAAGAATGAAAATTAACTCCATTCTTAATGCAGTGGTTTCAAAGACTAAACTTGCAGATTTAGAGTTATCACTTTATATAAAGTGATAAAGCATATTTACAAACACGTGCAGTTGAAAGATAGTGATTAATAAACGCAAAACGATAGTTTATCTCATTGCAAGCAGAAAAAGTTCTTCCTAAGTGTCAGAAAATTGATACAAATTTATCTTTGAGTCTGTTTTGACTGAAAATCTTCAGTTGATCTGAAGTTTACTATGTTACTTGTTTACTGAGGGAATGCGAATTCTTTCTCAAATTGACTATAAATATATAGTATTTATTTCATTTACCCTCCTCATTTTGATACAAAACTATTATCTGCTAATTTTAATAGAATATGATAATAAGTAAAAATCACGTGTTTTATCAAAAAAATGATTCTAACATTTAAAGTTTTCAATATATTGGAAAATCTCTCCATTAATTTTGAGATCTTCAAACTATAAAAAACCCCAATAAATTTTATCAAAATTTCGTTAACCGTTCTCTCTTTATCGTGCCCTCAAAAACACAGTTTACTTAAAAGTATCAAATTGATGTCAAAAATATCAAATTGATGAAGATTTTGTGATCAATTTGATACTTTTTGGTATCAAGATGATTCTTTCAAGAAAACTGTGAAGCAAGATGTCTCTTTTAGATTTAAACAGGCAAAAATTTTATCATTTTTCCATTACAGACAAAAAATATAGGTCATTTTGTCTGTTTTTTCTAAAATAACACAATGATGACAAATATCAGTTAAATAAACACGAAAATCAAACCTTGCTTGAAAATCAAAATCGTATTTAGAGCACTTTTTAAAAAAGTTAAATATATGAAGGAAAACAAAGCTTCCTCTTGAGGAAGCAAGAAGCTTTAAAATAAAAATTTCCTTTAGAGATTTAACTAGGTGTGCAATGTTAAAGCTGCTAGAATTGTTATATCCAAAAATTACAGAAGCAATTTACAGGAAATTGATTATATATACATACATGTAAATAATTACAGGAGAGCAGAAAATTTTGACCGCTATTGTAAAAATGCATTATCTAAAGAATTTTTAATGGATTAACAAAAAACTTTCATTATAATGTTTCCAATGAGGATGTATAATATGACATCGATACGACAAACATGACAATGTTTGAATGAAAAAAATAAAGTCGTTAAGACCTTAAAAAATAAAGATTTTCATTCAAACTCTTCTATAAGTTTTAATAATAGTTACTGTTATGACATATATCTTCTGATCGACTTCTTCTGTAATTATTAATTACTATATTCTTGGAATTAGACCTACATTTATTTTCCTTATACTTATGTACGTTGTTTATCACATCACGTTTTTAAATTTTAACATTGATACCAAAATTTAAAAATTGAATAATTAGATAATGCTATTACATCTGAAAATCACAATCATAGGATGTATATTAATCGAGAAAAATTGATATTACTGTCTAGTACATATAATGGAAAATGTCACGGATTTTAATGAAAACTATGTGTTTCGTAAATTTTCGCCGTGTGACTGAAAATATTCGTTTTATAGTCCATAAAATGCTGTTTTGATTGGAAATATCAATTCCATTTTATATCATTATGGAATTGTATTTTTATTCTAATAATATCTTTTGTTAATCTTAAATTTTATCGTAAAATGTAAATGATTCTATTTATAGAAAAGTTGCAAATCATTTTATAGTTTATCTTCAAATGATTATTTCAATCATACTTAATTGTTGATGATCTAATATTCATTTTTATATAATTATAATTAACTTGTTTTCCTATTTTTCATAATCTACTCTTAGGCAATTGCGATGCTTCTACATTTTATCAATAGGAATTACATGTCTAATTATCTAAAAGTTTACATTTCCTTAACGGTACATTGATGTATTATCAAAATCTTACGGATTGAAATGTTTTAAAATAACCCACAATCCCTTGTAGGAGCTTAAAACCCGTTCCTCACTTCTCACTAAAGGTAGAGGAGTTTTCGGAGAAACTTCTAATAAAAAGTTCTTTAAAATTACAGCGGTTACAACTTTAATTACAACTTTAGCCATTCTCATTCCAACACAAATTCTGGGTCCTTCTCCAAAAGGGAGAAATGTAAATTTGTGTCTCGTTGCCATCCCATCTTGATTGAATCGATCAGGATTAAATGTATCCGGTTGTGGCCAAAATTCTGGATCCATTTGAAGTCCAAATGTTGATATTGCAGCTACATTTCCTGGCACCAGTGTGCAAGAAAGTCCATCAAATCCCTTCAGTGTAACTTTATTTGTACAAGTTTTCAGCATTAATCCAGTGATATGATTCATTCTCATTGATTCATTTAAAACTTGCTCCAAATAATCCATTTCTTTTAGAGCATCGTAGTCCAATTGGCTATATTTGCCCAGCACATTTTGAATTTCTCTTCTAGCTTTCTCTTGAACTTGAGAATTAGCGGCAATCTGGAAAAGCATAAAACTCAAAGTCATGGCAGTTGTCTCATAAAGTTCAACAGTAAAAGATAAAGAATAAGCTGCCAGTGTTGTTTCTTCATCAATTATTCCCGAAGCATGCGATCTTACATAATCCCCAACTATTTGTAAGAAATCATTACCCGTTGTATTTTCACGAATTATCTCCTCGTTTTGGAAGCATTGCCAAATTCATCAGTTTGGCCAAACTCGGGATGTACTTGAAAATAACCTGAATAATCCCACCGGATTCGCTAAAATTTCTTCAAGTATTTTAGTAGGAAGCGATTCATTACAATTTCCTTTAAAATCGTGACCTTTTATACCAATTCCAGTGGTTGCGACTTCTCCAGTGTATAGATTAGAAAATTCCTTCATTTCTAACTCAAATTTGCCATTATTAAATTCGATTTTCTCTTTTAAATATCTTTCCATATTGGAAGTCACATCTATAATGAGAGGAAGCATCATTTTTAATTTTTTACTAGAAAAGGCGTTGGACAAAACACTTCTGTTATCCTTCCAGGTATCGCCTTTGGCAAAGAAAGGATTATATCCGAAAAGAGAATCTTTTTTGGGAGAAATAATTTGATTTTGATTGTCCGCAAAGTTGGCAAAATTCGTCACTAATATTTGTTTGACTAATTCTGGATCTTGGATCAACAATGTCGGAGTTGTAAATTGAAAAAAGCCAAACATCGTATAGTGTTTGTTATTTTTGTAGTATTTTTCACAAATGCTAGCCAAAGTTTGTTGAAGCAGAACCACAGACATCATGTTTCCAAAGCCAGGAATTATATTCTTGTCGTAGGGTATTCCTTGGTTTTTCCAAAAATGATAATTCCATGTCAAATAACAATAAATGATTGACAACACTAAAGCCAGAAGAAAAAGAGCAATAAGAAATTCCATTCTCAGTGCAGTGATTTCAAATACTAAACTTGTAAAATGAAGTTCAATGTTTGTGACCAGCGGAACGTGATAAGTGTTTGTTGATAATAACAGATAGTTGAGAAAAAGAATGTAAAATATAACTGCGTGTTTGCTTCTGTTTTAAACGTAAAATCCGAGTGTAAGATTATTTTTTCATATGTATAAACGTCTTTATCCATATCATTCACTTGAATTTTGGAAGTAGTGGTTGAAGATATGATAATTAAAGTTAATGGGAAATTACGTGGCTCATTATTTGTCGACGTAGTTTTTTAATTTAATATATTATTCTGAAATACACTTATTTAAATAATAAAATTAAAAAGGTTTTAAAATAATTATCGTAAAAATACACAAAATGTTTCTTATTTCTCTTTAAGAGTTTTTGAAAAAAACTTTTATTGTTTGGTTATTAAAAGTTTTTAGAGATTTTTAAACGAAATAACTACATGCAATTTTTTATTTATTAAAATGACTTTTACAACATGCATGATAAATACATTTATTATAGAATACATTTAAATATAGAATCTATTGAATACATAAATTAACTTTTTAAGATTTCATTTATTAATTTCTGTTTTAGATACTTATACGTCGATGACATTAAACATTTAATTACGAATATAAAATTTATTTTTTAAAGAAGAGACAATTAATGAAAGGACCATATGAAGAAAATCTTGTTCGGATTAGCTATTCGACGATTTAACATTAATTTTTAAAAAACAAAAAATACAATATTTTAATGTTTTAAACAGTACAGAAATATACATGCACTGAAGAAGTGAAGAAGAAATATACATTTCTTCAAATTACTTGATAAGAACAAAATATTAAAAGTTTATCATCAATGATTATAATATTTTAAGTTTACTCTCTAAATTCGAAAATGTTACTCTCTAAATACTCTTTAATACTCTCTAAATACTCTCTAAGTACTCTCTAATGCTCTCTAAATAAGTGAAATCTACTTACTCTCTTAAAATGAATCAGCGAAACTTCGCTGATTCAAGAGAGTACTTTTAAATCAAAAGTTGGTTAATGGTTTCAAAATTGATTATTGTAGTAAAACGGGTTCTATTGGCCTTAATTTGATCCACAATCCTTGATGATAAGAGCTCAAAAATTGGCTCTCATTTCGTACCAAAGGCAAAGAAGCTTTTGGTGATACTTCTAATGAAAAATCTTTCAAAATTGTTACTATTGCGATCTTGATCATCATAACAGCCATTCGCATTCCAACACAAGTTCTTGGCCCTTCTCCAAACGGAAGAAACGTAAACTTATGTCTTGCAGATTTATTCTCTTCATTGAATCGATCCGGGTCAAATTTTTCCGGTTCAGGCCAATAATTTGGATCCATTTGAAGCCCGTAAGTCGATATCACAACCAGATGTCCAGGTTTTATTGTACATGATAATCCATCCGATCCCACTAATCTTGTTTCTTTGCGGCAAACTTTAACAAATGTTCCCACGACATGATTGATCCTCATCGATTCATTCAAAACTTGATCAAAATACGTCATTTCATTCAAAGCATTGTATTCCAAGTTACCGTCATATTTTTCAAGAATGCTTCTTATTTCTTTTCTCACCTTCTCCTGAATTTCGGGATACATCGCTAACTGGAATGCAGTGAAGCTTAAAGTGACAGCTGAAGTTTCATAAGTTTCAGCTGCGAATGATAACATGTGCGAAGCGATCAAACTGTCTGCATCAATAGATGAAGGATTGGCCATTACATAATCATTAATTATTTGCAAATAGTCGCTGTAGATTTTCCTTTCCACTTTTCGTTGAACAAGAATGTTTTTTACCGTGGATCGGACAAAGGAATCCACACCTGCAGGAGTTATTGGGATATTAAAAATCCTAGCCAAAATGGGAGCGTTTACGAAAACTATTTGAAGGAAACCACCCGTGAAGAAAGGAGTATCAAACCCCCTATTTAAGACATTTTTATAGCTCCACTTGTCCGTTACATTTTTAGCATCATCTTCGAAATTCTTCCCCTCAAATCCCATCGCTGATGCTGACACCTCTCCGGTGTAAAGATTTATCAGATGCTTAAATTCAAATTCCGCTTGACCGTTTTGTAGATCGATTTTGTATTGCAAATAGCCTTTCATTCTAGACGCTACATCTTGTACCAAACTAAACAAATGTTTTAATTTTTTACCAGAAAATGCGTGCGCCACTGGTGCTCTACTATCCTTCCAGTGCTTATTCATCTTCGAGAAAAAAGGATTCACAGACAGAAGATAGTCCTTCTTTTTGCAACCGACTTGAAACTGATTATCAGGAAAGCTTTCAAAGTTTGTTATTAAAACATTTTTAATTAATTCTGGGTCTCGGATCAGTAAAATAGGAGTTGTCAGATGATAAAAACCGAACATGCTATGCCTTTCATTATCTTGATGATATTTTAAGCATAGGGTGTTAAAACTTTGTTGAAGAAAAACAACAGATGACATATTTCCCAAAATGGGAATACTTCCCTTCGCACATGGGATGCCTTGTTTTTGCCAAAAGTTGTAGTTCCATGAGAGGCAAAAATAAATAGACACCAAAATCAAAATCACAAGAATGAGTACCAAGATTGGTATCATTTTTTACGAAAAATTCCACAATGATGCTTAAGAGGAAACTTTTTATTTAAGCATCTCGACAACGAAACTCTAATGATTTTAAAAATTGTCTCCAAATTACGAAAAAATTAAAAATCTTTATCTTTGAAATTTATGATTATGCAAATCATGAGGTATGATTTAGATAAGATGGTAACCTTGATTTAGTGGACATTAAACCTTAATGGAATAAATCTATAATTAACTTTTGAATGTTTATCTAAATAATTGCTTATTGTAAAATTTATATCCAGTATATTTTTGTATGAAATGTTTTTAATAAATACATTATAAAATACAATATTTTAAATTACATATTCTATTAATGTGCTTAAAGAATTTTGTTATATTTTGTATTTTGTGATATCAGTATTTGATTTCTTTTATTCTTTAAGGCATTCTCATCCTTGCATTACTTGCAAAAACATCGTTTATTCAAATATACTGTTTTTTAAAAATCATTTTGTTTTTCTTGGTAAAAAAACCTATATTGTCATATATTCCAAAAGAAGTTGGTATATTGTTAAATTACTCTTAAAAAATGTACATTGATTGTTACATACTCCAAAAAAATGTATATATTTTTATTATGAAAAAATTTACCTACATTGTCATATATTATGAAAAAATGTACCTATATTGTCATATACTATGAAAAAATGTACCTATATTGTCAGTTACTCCAAAAAAATGAATATTGTCATATCCTCTAAAAAAAGTAATTTATTATATTTATTATGTATTTATTTAATATTATTTATATTTTGAAGTTCTTGGCCCTTCTCCAAACGGAAGAAACGTAAACTTATTTATATTTATAAATCTATTAAATTTGTATAAATTAATTTGTAATTTAATTTAATTGTAATTTGTATAAATCTATTAAATTGTATACATGTAATGTCATCATAAAAGTAACAAAGAAATACTAATATAAGAATGAGTAGACAGTTATCAGAAAAACAACATTAAACTTACATTAAGCTATCATAAGTATTAATAATTATGTTGTATAATTATACTATTATACCATTATATAATTATGTTTTAATCGTTAAGAAATTTTGGCTAATCTACTGTTCTTTTCTATTATTCATTGTAAAATAAAATTAGTGTTTATTCATCACTACTTTACTCCATTCAGAATTTGTATATTTTATTAGGTAAACTACAAATTAAAAACAGGTATTTCATTTATTTCTATTATTACGCTTCTAATGGTTTTAATATGACCCATAATCCTTTTCGATAATCACTCAAATACCTCGACTCATTTCTTACCAATGGCAGAGGCGTTCTCGGAGAAACTTCTAACGAAAAGTCATTTAAAATCGTAGCTATCGCAATTTTGATGAGCATAAATGACATCCTCATTCCTACACAAGTCCTCGGACCTTCTCCAAACGGGAGAAAGGTAAATTTATGTCTCGCAGATTTTTCCTCTTCACTGAATCGATCCGGGTCAAATTTTTCCGGTTCCGGCCAATAATTCGGATCCATTTGAAGCCCGTACGCTGATATGACTGCTAATTGTCCAGGTTTAATTATACATGATAATCCATCTGATCCCACTAATTTTGTTTCCTTGCAGCAAACTTTGATAAATGATCCAACGACATGATTAACTCTCATTGATTCATTCAAAACTTGATCTAAATACGTCATTTCTTTTAAACCTTCGTATTCAAATTTGCCATCATATTTCTCAAGAATGCTTTTTATTTCTTTTCTCACCTTTTGCTGGATTTCCGGATGCATTGCTATTTGGAATGCCGCGAAACTCATAACAATTGCAACTGTTTCATAAGTCTCTGCCACGAATGATAAAACATGAGAAGAAATTAAAGATTCTCTGTCAAACGGAGTAGGATTAGCCATGATTACGTAATCACTTATAACTTGAATGAAGTCGCTGTAGTTCTTCTCTTTATGTTTTCGCTGGTCGAAAATTTTTCGCACAAATTTTCTCAAATAAGCTTCGACACCTTTCGGTGTCATTGCGATATTTAAAATCACACCTAGACGTGACATGTGCAAAAAAATCACCTGAAGAATTCCACCCGCAAAAAATGGTGAATGAAACAGTTTTAGAACCATTTTTTTGAAATTCCACTCGTCAGGTACGTCTTTAAAGAAATTAGCTTCAATACCAATTGATGCTGCTGAAACCTCCCCAGTATAGAGATTAAAGAGATATTTTAATTCCAGTTCAACTTTGTCATTTTGAAGCTTTTGCTGTAAATAGTCTTTCATAGTTGAAGATACGTTGAGGATCGAAGCAAGCATACCTTTTAATTTCTTTCCTGAGAAAGCGTTCGAAAGCGGTGCTCTACTTTGTCTCCAGTAATTATTCGCTTTTGAAAAGAAGGGATTTATCGAGAGAAGATAGTC
>WNHD01015623.1:8038-21787 GCA_011057455.1 Ganaspis sp. Gsp50 | reverse complement strand
TTTGAGATTTAAGTGAAATGAATAGTTTTTTCATAAGAAAAATTTTAACCAATGCTAACATCGTTCATGCGCGCTTTAGCGCGCTTTTATTTTGCTAGTTTTGTAATAAAATGAAATTATAGTTGCAATTTATGTTTGTCTGACCAAATACAGAAATTACTACTTACTCACAAGCAAGGATTACTTTTCGAGCAAAACTTTCTATTCAAATTTTAATCCTGTAAACATCTATTTGCTAAAATGAAGAAACGATAATGAAGTGTATTTTCTTCTGACCATAAACGAGGTTTACTAGTTAAATAGTTTTAATACTTTCATGTGTTTATTCAACGCACTTTTTGCTTGTAAATTTAATTTCCATTTCGTAAATCAATTTCCATTTGTAAATCGTTTCCTATTTCTATAAATCCATTCCTATATTCCTGAATTAATTCCTATATTTTTGAATACGATGCCGAAGTTCGAAACGTTTTTTTCGTCTACGAAAAACAAAGAAAGGAAATTTTGATTAATTAATCCTTGTTTCTGCTATTATTCACATTTTGAAATTTTTCAAAATTGTAAATAAATAATTGAAAAATAGCTAATACCACAACTTTTTGAACTTTCTGGACTCTTTGGACTTTGATTCAACTAAAAATGGATTGAAATCGAGGCCCACGTGTGGTTGGGAGATAAATTTTTTTGTCTAAAGTTGACGTGTGCACTAAATCTCAGAGTCTCAGTAAGGCAGAAAGCGAGATAATAAAAAGACCCCGGAGAAGCTATTTCCAGTCGATGGGGTCCGTATCAGGCCCCGAAAAGCGACAGGGTGGAAAGTACGGAATAGCCGACTTAAGGAAGTTTTACTGCGAGACAAACCGGAAGTGATTCCACTCTACTCCAGACAAAGTTTCTTTTCCAAATCTATTTTTTTTGCAGTCGTACCCCTTTCCTACTTTGTCTTATTTCTCTCGTCTTATTCTTTTTTTCGCGGATTACGGCGACGATCGACCATCTATTCTCGTTTAACGCTCTTATTTACTGACTGAGGTTTTCTTCTGTCTGTTCTTTCTCTTTTCTGCTCGCTTTTTTCTAAAGTTTAGTGGCTCAGACCGTTAGACAGATTATCGATAGAACCGCAATAAATAATTCGATGAAACTTGCCAATTTTGTTATTTATTGACTGCGGATTGGGTTTTCTTCAATGAAAAGAAATTATGATTCGCTGATTTCAAACATTCAATGAAAGAGGGAATATAACGGTGTATGAGTTATTAAAGCAGTTATTAAATAATTGTTTATTATTAAATATTGAAATGATTTAGAGAATACGATTTAGAAATGTGGAATTTGATTTAGAAATCAACGTTAGGAAATAAGAGTTAAAAATTTACGTTTAGAAATTAAAATAAACTCAGTTTTTGCCTTTTTCGTAACATTTCGTTATTTAAAAATTAAAACTAACGTCTGACTAATGACGGTTTTTACCACTTAAAAACTTGTGATTTCTTGAAAGCAAGAATCATTGCTTATCTGTTACTTTTTACAACTTTAGTTCTCTAGATGTTATTATAGTATATTTTTATTACATATAAATTTGAATTGATTTGAAATAATACAATATAATAATTAATAATAATCATTAAAAAAACGTATACAATATAATAATACAATGTAATGAATAATGATATTGTATATTAAATATCTCTTCTAGGAATTTTGACATCAAACGCTTCACTTTCTTGTTATATTAAAAACTTAATATTGTATAATTATATTTTATTATAGTATTATATTGTAATATTATATTTATCATATATTTGAAAGAAGTATATTATATAGTATATTAAGTTTGAAAGAAGTATATTATATAGTATATTAAGTTTGAAAGAAGTATATTATATATTATTAAGTTTGAAAGAAGTATATTTCTTATACTTTTAAGAAAACGATGGACTAAACCACACAATTTGTCTGACCAAATTCAGGACTAACTACTGACAAACTGTTTTCTTTCTTTGGAAATTTTTTGTTGAAATTTGCATTCTCTGAACGTTTGCCAGAATGGAATGACGTAATTAAAATGTATACTTGTCTGACCAAATACAGTAATTACTACTTACAAACAAGAGCTACTTTTTCAACAAGAGTGTCCAATGAATAAATGAATCGAATGAATTTTATTTTTCTAAACATGGCAAAAAATGAACAATTGAAACACTAGTTTGTCTGACCACTTACAAGCTTTACTACTTAAAAGTTGTAATATTTTTCACAAGAATGAACTCTTTTATGTGAAAATGTGACCAATGTGAAATACACATTTGTCTGACAAAATGCAGAACTTACTACTTGCAACTGACAAAAAACCCGCGTTTTAACAGACCTCTAAAAATTCTAATTTTCAAGACAATTTTCCGGAAAATACACTCTCGTTATTGATGAGAATGTAAAAATAATAATTTTCCAATAGGAAATAAATGGGTCGTAAAATGAGTCCGCAAGTGGGTCGTATTTTGAGATGTATTGTTCTAACACAAACAGCGTCGTATAGAGCCTTTAAGTCTGTGCAAACAAGGAATAAAGCTGCCAATGTCGACACGAGGAAAGTGAGTGGCTTTTGTATATGAATGTGACTTCACCGACACAAGAGTTAAAGTAGAAACGTGTCCAACTACGCATACACCTGCGAATACGAATAACAGGGTTATTGGCTGAAATCCAGAGGGGCCACTCAAAGCCAATCGTTCCCTTTGGACCTCGTATGTTACGCTGACTCGTGTACATACCAACTGGTGTTATTCAAAATCTACTGCCACGTTACCGACTTTGCGGGCCATTCGTTCCTATTCTTTTTCTCTATTTTATACTTCTCTTTTTTTCAAATTTATAAATTTACACCACGCAATCCCACACCACAAACGCTCGTCTCAATCAATCCTATGAAAAACGATTTTCATTCACTTTTTGTGCCAACCATTGTTTTCGTGATTTTGTCTAAAATTCAATTTTTCGGAAATAAGTTTTTTTTACTTTTTATTGTCTATTTTTTACGCAACGTTTTTTTTATTCATTTGTTTTGCTTCCTCATGGAGAAGCCTTGTTTTTTATTTTATCTGATTCAAGCTTCCACCTTTTTTTCAAAATGTGTCTTCATGGAAATTCTTCATGTCTCTTAAAATAAACATAAAAACTTTTAACTTAAAAAACTCTTAAACTTTAAGTTATATTGGAAGTTGTATTGATATTATATTGAAAACTACACTTTTTCATGTGTTTTTTTAAATCGATTAACTTTTTGGCCGAAAATTCATCAATTTCAAATTACCACTTAAAGTAAACTTGCAATTAAAGCGTTTCAAATGAATTGCCTGCGGTGAAGTTTTTTTTTTAATACACTTGAAAATGTATGTTCACATGAATAGATTGTACACGTTAGCAAAATTTGTTATTTAATTGAAAAACCAGCAGAATTCCCAATAAAAACAAATTTAACTCCACAAAATCGAAAGCTCTCTTAAATTGTCAGCATTATTTATTCAGCTTAATATTTTCGAATTTTCAATTAATTGCTTCTATATTGAAAATATCCCGGCAGAAATTGTAGCCCGATATGTCTTTTGATGTATAGGTATACCGCACAACGAAAATGAATCGATACAAATTACACAAAATAAATACATTTGTAATCTACTTAATGTAATTTTCAATTTTAATATAATTTGAATTTTTAATATAATTTTCGATTTTAATACAACAATTATATTGTAATTTGTAATTCATATTTTCTCAAAAAAAGTTAGATTCACAAAGCTTTTTATTATCAGCTTAAGTGTCCCTCGAACCCGTCAAAGGGAAAGTAAATAAATAAATTATCAGCTTAAATGTGTTTTGAATCAAGAATTGATTTCTGCTTAAATGATATGAGAAAAAACTGTTGAGAAACAAAATGCGGAAATTTGTTCCAGATATAAAGTACGAACAAAATTTAAAACGACACAAAAAGACTCGAAAAATTTAATTGTCTCTTCATTTGTGTTTCGTTTTGTTTTTTAGACACTTTTTAAAGGACAAATAAAAAATAGAACATCATCATGTTTTGCTTTTTAAACATTTTTTACAGAACTAATTGAAAAAATGCAATTGTTTCTATTTAGCGTTTTATTTCTAACAAAACGTTATCAATTTTTTAAATGTCACTGAAAAAGAAAACAATCATTTTTGTAAATTTGTTTTCAGACTCGTGTCTTCTCCAACGAGACAAAATGAGGCCTCGTCGAGCAACTCGACATCCCATCATGGAGCGACATTTGCTGTCAGGGTTGGCACCATTGATGGGGTAATAACCCACAATCTACGGGCAGAAACCAGAAGAGATTTAGCTACGTGGGCCAGAGCCATTGTTCAAGGCTGTCATTCTGCAGCTCTCTCTCTCCGAGAATACACAGTTCGTAAGTATCATTACAACACTAAAAAAATCTCTCTTGTAACATCAATTTTTTTTTGTAAAAAGCCATTTTGCACAAAAAATGTCCTTTTGAAAAAAACATCTTTTGTGAAAAAGTGTATCCTTTCTTAAAAAATTGACCTTTTTGTAAAAAAAATATCCTGTTGCAAGAAATTGACCTTTTGTCAAAAAAAGAATGCTGTTATAAAAAATGTATTCTGTTGTAAAAAATGTATTCTGTTGTAAAAAATGTATTCTGTTGTAAAAAAAGTATCCCATTGTAAAAAAAGTATCGCATTGTAAAAAATGTATCCCATTGTAAAAAAGCATCTCGTAAAAAATTGTTCACTTCTAAAAAATCCTTTTGTAAAACACAAAAGAAATTCTGTAAAAAAAAACTGCATTTTTGTTCAAAGAAAAAAGTCTCCAAAACTGGGTATTGAACTTTTTTCTTTTTTTTGTTAATTTCTTAAGTTTTGAAAAAACTTTTCTATGCTACTCCGTGCAAATTTAATGAATAGATACAAAGCAGAGACGGAAATGATGAAAAGAAGCATCTGTCGTGAAATGTAACATTTTTCAGAAAAAAAGGAAAGAGGTATGGGAAAAAATGAAGGGCTTTGATGTGAAATCGGATTGGAGAACTTTGGTTCTTTATAAATATCTATAGAAGAGATATGTGTTTTACTCGTCCAATCGACTGATGAATTCGACTCGATGAAATTCAATTCCTCTTTTTTGAGAATGGTGCAATAAATCCAACAGTCTAACTAATGGATTTATTCTGATTTTTTTCTTTCGCGGACACTTCTGAAATCTGCACTCTTTTATTGATTGCATTAAAGATTTATATCCTTCGTAATATTTTTACCGTATTAACTACACGTGCATATAAATCATCATGAATTTACACATCATGTGAATTTATGACTACATTTAGTTTTATTCGTTAATTTTTCTCAATTATGTAATCTCCATTAAATTTTCTCCATTAATTTTTCTCCATTAATTTTTCTCCATTAAGTTTTTTTCAGTAAATTTTCTCCAATATTTTTTCCCCATTAAGTTTTCTCCACTTTATTTTCTGAATTGAATCTTCATTCATTTTTATTTATTTATTTTTGTCCTTTCTTTATTATTGTTTTTTCTTTATTTTAATCTATTTATGCTTGTATTTGATACACTTGTTTTTATCTATTCATTTTCATCTGTTTATTTTCATTTGTTTATTTTTATGTTTTTATTTTCATCTGTTTATTTTCATTTGTTTATTTTTATTTTCATCTGTTTATTTTCATCTGTTTATTTTTGTTTATTTTCATCTGTTTATTTTCATCTGTTTATTTTCATCTGTTTATTTTCATCTGTTTATTTTCATCTGTTTATTTTCATCTGTTTATTTTTATGTATTTATTTTTATCTGTTTATTTTCATTTGTTTATTTTTATGTATTTATTTCCATCTATTTATTTTCATCAATTTATTTTCATCTATCTATTTGCTTTTATTTACTTGCATTTACTTGCGTTTTATAACGAGACACAATTATATAAACAACAAATTCTCAAAATGCAATAATTCTTTTTTCAAGAAAATTATTAATTCGTTACATGCGATACTTATTGAGTAAAAATGTATTCCTTTTGACAATTTTTTTCAGAATTTGAAAATATAGAAAAATTAGAAAAATGAATTAGAATGCATTAGAAATGCAAAAAATAGTACAAATATGGCAATGTAAAAAATTGCATTAAAATTCAACTTTCCGTACAGAATCATTTAAATGCAATTTTTTATCTTGCAGCACTGCGAAGGCTAAATCTTCTTTTCATAAAGATCTCTCAATAACGATCCTTCTCAACAAAACGATGTCAATTTTTTTAAAAACACATTTTATGAAAGCACTCTCTGGCAATTAAAGTCTAGAGGAAGAACTCTTGCAGAGGGAATTGCTGTGCCAAAAACTACTAAATAGAAAAGAAGCTAAAACGAAAAAGCCTAAACTTAAGGGAAGGTCGTCTTTAATTAAAGACTTGCCTTTTCACTTAATTATTTTCTTAGAGTTAATTAAGTCCAAATAAATGAAAAACACTGCCGAAATATAGCGAATTTACATAATTTTACAACTAATTTTGTGTCAATCTTATAACTTTTTTTTTGTTTTACAATTTTGTTTCAATTTTATAAATAATTTTGCGTTTGTTTTACAACTAATTTTGCTTCCATTTTGCAACAAATTTTCTCTCTATTTTACAAATAATTTTCCTTTTATTTGACATGCAATTTTGTTTTCATTTTGCAAGTAGTTTTCTTTCCATTTTGAACTAATTTTGTCTCAATTTTATAAAAAAATTTGCTTCTGTTTTACAACTAAATTTGTTTCCATTTTGCGACTAACTTTGTCTCAATTTTATAAGTAATTTTGTTTCCATTTTGAACTGATTTTGTCTCAATTTTACAAATAATTTCGCTTCTGTTGTACAACTAATTTTGCTTTTGTTTCGTAAGTAATTTTTTTTCAATTTTGCAAGTAATTTTGTTTGAATTTTGCAAGTAATTTTGTTCCATTTTGCAAGTAATTTTTTTAAATTTTCCAACCAATTTTGTTCCAATTTCTCAATTACTTTTCATAATTATTTCGTTAATTTTATATTTCACGTTCATTACATTTCTCTTCATTTTGCTTAAATTGTTGTTTAAGACCAATATAAGTATTAAAAATGTACGGAATTTTTCTAACTCTCGGGATTGCTTACAATGTTTTATATGCAAGTAAGACATTAAAATATTGAAATTGAAATTGATTTCAATATATTGCGTTTATTAGGATGTGTCTGGCAAGGCAGAGCCTGTCAACTAGTTGTCAACCACGAAGATGGTTTCACCCTTTATGCGGCTGGAGCGAGAGGAGTTGCTGGATCTGGTGTCAGTCCTGGTTCACCACCTACTCCTCTGTGGCGAAGATCTTTTGACAAACTCAAAATGTCAGCTGATGACGGTGCCAGACTCCTTTGGCTAGACTTTGGAGGCGAAGATGGCGAAATCGTACGTTTATTTTTCAAAACATTCTCCTCAATATTTCCCAACAGTCAACCTCAAAAATTTACAAACCACAAAATTCTTTTTCAAAGTGAATATCAATTTTTCAATCAATTTACATTGTTGTTATTGTCTATTATTATTATCATTTTAAATTATATTTTTAAAACTTAGCAATAAAGGAAAGATAAAGATTAATTAAAATCAGACCAAAATAATAATTTCAAAAAAATTCATAATTTTAAAACGAATTACAGATCGATGCAAATTAACGCAGATTTTTTCAAATATAAAATTCATTATCGAATTGAAAATTACTTTTCAAATTTAAAATTCTTTTTCGAATCGAAAATTCCTTTCCAAATTTAAATTTCTTCTTTCGAATTAAAAATTCCTTTTCTTTAAAATTCTTTTTCGAATTGAAAATTCCTTTTATTTGAAGTTCTTTTTCGAATTGAAAATCCCTTTTCTTTAAAAATTGAAAATTCCTTTTGTAATTTAAAATTCTATTTCGAATCGAAAATTCCTTTCCAAATTTAAAATTCTTTTTCGAATTGAAAATCCCTTTTCTTTAAAATTCATTTTCGAATTGAAAATTCTTTTTCAAATTTAAAGGTCTGTTTCGAATTGGAAATTCCTTTTCTTTAAAGCTCTTTTTATAATTGAAAATTCCTTTTGTAATTTAAAATTCTTTTTCGAATTGAAAATTCTTTTTGAAATTTAAAATTATTTTTCGAATCGAAAATTCTTTTCCAAATTCAAAAGTCTTTTTCGAATTGAAAATCCTTTTTCTTTAAAAGTCTTTTTCGAATTGAAAATTCCTTTTCTTTGAAGTTCTTTTTCGAATTTTGGTATTAAATAGTGTCAAATTTTCTGCTTTCAGGAACTGGACCTTGAAAGCTGTCCGAAGCCGATAGTTTTCGTTCTTCACAATTTTCTCTCTGCGAAGATACATCGCCTCGGATTGACCGCATAGGGGTACGAGGGGGCCCCTATGGAGGCCCCCGATCTACCTCCCCACACAACTAGGTCTGTAACTAGTGTCTTTTTACACTAAAAATCGATATAGATAAATAAAGAGATAAGTCGATTAAAAAACAGATCGGGCGGCCGCTTTGTGACTCAAAATCGAAGCGAAAAATACAAAGATCACGATGGGGAGGTAACAATTTTTTATTTGAGTCACACAATATAAACTTTAGAAAAATTGTATCCTTGTATTTATTTTACGTACACATTTTACGAATAATTCCATTGTGTATTATTCAATAATTTAATAAACATTAGTTTTATTTATTGGGTAATTACCTAGCGTTGTTTTATGTAATAAATATTTTCCTGACATTTTTCCTAATTTATTTTGTTTAATTATAGAATAGAATTGTAATTATAGAATATTTTTTAAATCTCAACTCTTTTTAATTCCATTTTTATGTTTTTAATGGAACTTTTATTTAATCGTTCTTTTTTGGTTTTTTTTTAAATGCATTTTTTGTCTTGATGAAGATTGCTTCGTATTTTATTTTCATCAAATATTTTTTCGTCTGTTTTTAGTCAAATATTTTTCTTCATATCTGTTTTTAATCAAATATTTGTGTATGCTTTTTTTAATAGACTATTTCGTTCTTATGAAATAAATCGTCCCATTCAAATATTTTGTTTCGTTTTTTGCAAAACCAATCATTTAAACGGAATTTGTTTAAAAATATTTAATGCATTGACTTAATTGAGTTGAATTTTATTTTTTAATTTATTTACTGAAAAGCAATTTTATCTGTTTCTTAATAACTTGAAATTAATAATTTATTTTACTGGTCGATTAATAACAAAACTTAACAGAACTATTTTTTGTCTCATTTATTATTCAATCTAAATTTTGATTCCGATTGTTTAATTCCGAATAAACGTTTCCTGAATATTGTAAGATATTAGTTAACAGAATATAAAACTATTTGGAATTAAAATGATTATTTTAATAATAACGTAACATGATGCAGTAACTTTTTATATTTCACCTCCTTCTTAATTTTTATATTTCCTTTGAACAGAAAAAGGTTATCTACTTTCATGTAAAATTTTCAATAAATGTTTTTATGAATGTTTTTATAGATGTTTTTAAACATGTTTTTATAAATGCTTTTATAAATGTTTTTATAAAGCTTTTATAAAAGTTTTTATACAGCTTTTATAAATGTTTTCATAAAGCTTTTATAAATGTTTTCATAAAGCTTTTATAAATGTTTTTATAAAGCTTTTATACCTAAACGGCCTTTTTAATTTTCTTACAAATTTTCAGATACAGTTTTCAATTTTGTTTTCATTCCTGTAAATTAATCCATTGTTAATTTATTTAAATAGATAACATTTTCGTTACCACTCAGTTATTTATTCTTTCATCCAAATTGAGAATAAAACTTACAAACTTTCGTGATCTTTGTTGAAAATTGATCACAATCGCGAGCCAACAACTTTAACGTAAGAAAGTATAAATAGAATGGAAACGCGAGTCCAGAGGTAATGTAACGATAATCGATTCGAAGCCATCCAGGAAATGAATTTTGAGGAGGGTATTAGAAGATTTTTAATAATTGAATGGGTCAGAGAAAATAAAAAATAGTTACAAATGATTAAGAATGGAGTATATCGAAAATCGCTAGTGAATAATCAACGCGCCTAACTCAGTAACTGATTACCCTAATTATCGGTAATAAAATTAACGAATTACTATAATTAAATGAAAACTGTGCGTCTGACACGAGAAACTGAAAAAATGAATTGACGAAATAAAAAGTTGTCAACTCTTTGCGCTTGGTCAGTAAAAAGCTATATCAAAAAAAGAAACCCTTGAGTTTCTTTTTTTAAAAAAGGGCGGTCAATTGTTGAAGATCCATTGTAAACTATTGTAAAAGTGAATCTTTAAATTTCTAATGTAAGATACTCTTTATCAATCTATTCCCCGAAATTAGAGCCGCCCTTTAACAAATCCGGATCCGTTCCTGATCGTGCTAGCGCATGATAAAACTATTATGAAAGTGCGAAATTGTTTTGGTGAGAATGTGTTGAATGTTGAAGACACTGTATAAATTTAGTCGTTAATTTGTAATTGTTACCGCGCTCCACTCGCTGGCGATTAATCAAAGCTTCACATAATTTATTATTATTCACTCAGTGAAAACAATTATCTACAAACAATAGCAGTATCCCGACCTTTTCAAATCCAAACGATATTTCTATTTCTGTCAGCAAGAGACAATAAATTTTAATTTTTTCCAAACTCACATTCTCCTCCTTACAATTTTCAATTTTTGTAACTGTTGTTCTTTACCTTTCAATTTTTTTACAATTTTTCTATTCGTCTGCGATTTAATTTACATGAAAATATAAAAGCCGAACATAAAGAAAAAATTAGTAAATCAATCAAAAGTTGATAAAATTAAAGATAAATCAAGGCAAATTAATCAAAAATAAACGAAAAGAAAATAGTAACATTTAAAAACAAAAGATTCCTAGGAAGCAGAAACAAAATATAACTTTAGAATGAAATGTAATCTAATAAAAAATATAAAGAGTTAAAATAAAATAATGCAATTTAAAATCAAATAATAAAGTCTAAAATAAAATAGCAATTTAAATAAAATAATACAATCTAAAATAATACAATCTAAAATAACACGATCTAAAATAACACAATCTAAAATAACACAATCTAAAATAAAATAATACAATTTAAAATGCAAAAATAACAAAAATGAATGTAAAATAAACTACCACTCTGACAATATAAACTTAAACATAAAACCTGAGCGCTAAAGTACGATTTTTTAAAAATTTATAATTCAGTAGATTTGGAATACATTTTTACGATGATATTTTATACCTAACATAGGAGAAAGTGAAAAAAAAGTTGTTTGAAAGTTTGCTTAAAGCGTGTGCTCATTCTATCTTTCTTGATCGTTATCATCATATTTAACTTACCGGTTGCGCCATAATTACGGCGGAACTTAGACTTTTTCCCTCTTAGAAAATGTCGAAGTAAAAAAAGTGAGAAGTCGGGGCAAAAGTTTCTCGACAAAATGAAGAGAAGGAACTTGCTGAAATCAAAGTGCTCGAAAATACTCGATAAAACGAGCGTTATCGCGAACCTTATTTCCCAACCTGGTTGTCATCAATTTCCCAACGTGATTCTATATTTAACTTAAAATCGAATTTTTCAAAAATCGCCAGCCAGCGTAGCGCAAAAGTTGTTTTTATACAGTTCGTACTCTTTAATGTAATTTAAAGTTTTATCGGAATGTCAGATCGCTCATTAAAAACGCACACACTTTTACAAAAAGATCATTTTTTTTAATCAATCAAGTCAAGGAGTTTAGAAACGTTTTCTTTGTTGCGTTTTTGGAAGACAATATTTTTCATTGCATTTTTGGAACAAACATTATATTTTTGTTTCGTAGTATTTTTGGAATCAAAATTATTTTTGTTTCGTAGTATTTTTGGAACGAAAATTATTTTTGTTTCGTTGCATTTTTGGCACAAAGATTATTTTTCATTGGAAGTATTTTTGGATTTTACAAAACGGGTGTAATATTTTTTTTTATTTTTATTATTGCTGTTATAAATTTTTTACTGAAAAAGCTCGTTGACTTTTTCTTTACATAAAAGCTCTCTATTTGCGAAGCGACGATTTTCTATGGAATGTTAATTGACCAGAAAGTTGTTTTCTGTGTGTGTGTATATAAATAAGAGAAAGTACAGAAGTGAAAAAGAGTAACTTAACATATGATTGATTCATATCGTGCTGAAATCGTACAATAATGTAATGTTTTCTTATAACTTAGTAGACATATCAACGAAATCGTACACTGATTGCTCTCCGTGGCAAACTGGATTTTAAATGCTTATAAAATAAAAAAAAACATACAGTTTATTTAGTTTCAATTTTTTAAGAATTATTTTTTTCCTCAGGTAATTTTATTTTAATATTTTTAATTGCGAATACCGTAAATGTTTTGGTTCCTTTTTTTAGAAATTATCTCGTGAAGACAATAATCTTCTTTATTTTTCAAAAATTACTATCGCAAGATGTTACATATCTTGTAAGAATGATGTTTGAAAATTATTATCGCAAAAGAATTATATCTTGTAAAGATGATGTTTAATAATTATTATCACAAAATGTTAGATATCTGGTAAAGATAATTTTTTTACATTACAACAAACATGAATTACAACACACAGTTGTAAAAAAAATAGTTGTACCACAAAGGAAGATAATTTCTTGAACAAATTGCAAAAAGTTGTTTTCATTGAAAAACTGAAAGTATTGGAAAGAAAAAAGTCAACTTTTCAAAATGAATGACATATACGAGACATTAAAATTTATACCACGTTAAACTTAGTGATCAAAGTTTTAAAAGTCCTTGCGTTGTTACTTCTCGTCAGTTACACCACTTTAAAGTTGCTAAGTAAAGTCGACCTGAGATAAATCGACCACTTTGGTCTAATGCATAATTCAATTCACGAAACCAGATCTGACTTTCTTTTAAAATTAAGTAAATAATCAAAGAAAGTCGTACAATTGTGCAAATTTTTTGTCCAAGAAAGAAAAACGAAAGAAAATAGAAAGAAAAGGTAAAGATAATTATTTTTAGCAATAAAGAATGAATGGTCAAGAAACGTAAAAATAAAGCAACTTTTAGTAAAAAGAAAATAAAGCAACTTTTTGTACTAAAAACTTTCTGCATTATATTTACGACTGAATAATAAAGTTTGATGGTTTAATTTTTGAAAAACAATCCCTCATCATCGATTTTCAACTTCGTTTTGTCGCAATGAGATTTTAATTCAGGTTGAATTCGAATTATTTAACTTCATTGAAAGCATCGAAAAAGTAAAGGGACTTGGAATAAACTCTATTTAATTTGAATGAAACATATCGTTGGAACATTTTCCTTGTTGTCGAGTTTTCTTGACAGCATTTTTAATGAAAGGCGACTTTTTTCTTTCAGTAACTTTTAAAATGGAAGTATTTTTGAAGTTAATGGAATATTAAACGACATTTTTAATACTTGATCACTTTTGATGGTATCGAATTATTTATGAAAGTTATATTTTTAATTAATAAAGGTATACGTTTGATAATAAAGGTAACTTTAATAATAAAAGTAACTTTTATAATAAAGGTAACTTTAATCATAAAAGTAACTTTTACAATTAAGGTACGTTTGATAATAAAGGTTACTTTAATAATAAAAGTAACTTTTATAATAAAGGTAACTTTAATC
>WNHD01015615.1:0-11012 GCA_011057455.1 Ganaspis sp. Gsp50 | reverse complement strand
TATTTTTAACACAGACAAAGAATACACGAGTTTTGATTTAATTTTTTTTTTCAAATCTGCTCGCGAGTCCTTTTCTCACTCTATAGCACGCACACACATACGTCTCTCAATTTTTCTCAATATATATATTTATATATATTTTTTTTTTTTTGGAAAAAATGTCTCGGCACTACGACTAACAATATCAATAGTAGACTTTTTCTAACAACTCAGACATTTATATACACATACATAGATATCTAAAGGCGTTAACAATTTACAACTCGTGGCCGAGAATGTGAGAATAATTCCTTCTCAAAAATTCACTTTTTTTACACATAAATTTCTTGATTTTTTCGGAGACAAGGCGCATCTTACTACAGCGACAAAATCTCGCGAGCTAACAGTGAGAGAAAAGGGACAAAACAGTCTTTTTATATTGGACTATGTGCGAGCCAAATAAAGGGGAAACGAATTTTTTTTTGTTCAATTTTGAACGCGTCATTAGAACCGTTTTAATCGTTTATTTTGTTTATTTGTTCATTTATTTCTTGTTTATTTGTTCATCCATTTGTTTACTTATTTGTTTATTTGCTTTTTGTTCATTTGTTTGTTTATTTTGTTCATTTGTTTGTTTATTTTGTTCATTTGTTTGTTTATTTGTTCATTTGTTTGTTTATTTGTTCATTTATTTGCTTATTTAATTAGAAAATAATTATAGACATGAGTCCATTACAGAGACAATTTTATGTATTCTGATGATATTGATTTTATTAAATTTTCTATTATTTTTCTTTGACTTAATTTATTAAATTAATTTTAAATAATTTCGTATCGATTTTATTTAATTTCTTATTCTCCTGTTACTTAGTTTGTCATTAATTTTATTTAATTCGATATTGAATTCATCCAGTGTTTTATTATTTTTCTTTTACATCATTTATTATTAATTTTATAAAATTTAATATACATTTTCTTCAATTTCTTATTTTCTTTTTACTTAATTTGTTTCTATTTCCATAAAATTTGATATTTTCTTATCATTTTCTTCAAATTTTTATTTCCCTTTCATTTAATTTATTATTAATTTTCTTAAATCTTTTATTTCTCTTTTATTTAACATGTTATTAGTTTTCTTCAATTTTTTATTTCCCTTTTATTTAATTTGCTATTAATTTTCTTCAACTTTTTATTTCCCTTTTATTTAATTTTATTAATATTCCTTAATTTTTTATTTTCCTTTTATTTAATTTGTCACTAATTTTCTTCAATTTTTTGTTTCCCTTTCATTTAATTTATTATTAATTTTCTTCAATTTTGTATTTCCCTTTTATTTAATTTGTTATTAATTTTCTTCAATTTTTTATTTCCCTTTTATTTAATTTGTTATTAATATTCTTCAATTTTTTATTCCCCTTTTATTCAATTTGTTATTAATTCTCTTCAATTTTTTCCCCCTTCATTTATTTTTTTTATTAATTTTCTTCAATTTTTTATTTCCCTTTTATTTAATGTTATTAATATTCCTTAATTTTTTATTTCCCTTTTATTTAATTTGTTATAAATTTTCTTCAATTTTTTATTTCCCTTTTATTCAATTTGTTATTAACTTTCTTCAATTTTTTATTTCCCTTCTATTCAATTTGTTATTAATTTTCTTCAATTTTTTGTTCCCCTCTCATTTATTTTGTTATTAATTTTCAATAATTTTGTATATTTTGATATCAATTTTATTCAGTTTGTTATTGTAATTTACTTCTTTATTCATTGTTATTCTCTTCTGTATTAATTCTCATTTTCTTTATTAATTGAGGATCCGCGTGCAGTAACTGCCTCTTAACTCAAACGCAACTTTTTTGCGCAGTCAAAATCTCTTTCACGGAGTGCATAGGGCTTCACGCGTAGAGGCTGTTATTGCATCCGGACCTTCAATTTTTAAGTAACAATTGAATTATCTTCTTTATTGTCATTTACGTTCTTATTAATTGCTTTTTATTACACTATTAATTGCTTTTTCCTCCAATATTAATTTTTTACTCCATTATTAATTTTTTACTTCATTATTAATTTTTTATTCCATTATTAATTTTTTACTCCATTATTAATTTTTTACTCCATTGTTAGTTTTTAACTTCATTATTAATTTTTTACATCATCATTAGTTTTTTACTCCCTTAATATTCATTCTTATTAACTTTTCCCGAATTTATCCCTAATTTTGTTTGTAGATAATTTAGTCCCTAATTATCCCTTTTAATTTTTAAAAAATTTTTTATTTACCATTACTCATCAGAGTAATAAAATACTTTTTTTTACAAAATCAGCATTATTTTCAAAACAAAAGTCACCGTAAGTTCAAATTTTTGAATAAAAAAAGATTCGCTTCCCCTTTTAAATCTCAAGTAACAAGTATAATTAGATACAATAACAGAACATTTAGTTTGAGGAAAAATAATTAAAAAAAGAAAATTGTGTTTTTTTTACAGAAAGTTGTGTCGACGACAATTAGACGAAGTACATTGCCGTACCCGGAACTGTCTACGTGGGAGGGATGCGCAAAATTCGTGAGTGACTATGTGACCTATGAGCCACCAAAGCGGCCCCTTTTAATGGTAAGTAGACCTTGCGAAGTTGATTATTTTTTTTTTGTCTTTAAAATCTTATCAAAGCTAAATAGATTACATCGGATAAGCGCTCAATGAAGAGAGAAAAAGAATCGGTCTCTAATCGCCGCAGCGATATGTGCACTGTTGCATCGGATACAAATCACAAGTTTTTATATCAAGAGAGTATATAGGTATACGTAAAACCGGTCAGGCGAGGGACGAAGTGATCGATCAGCAATTCTTGAAATTCGTTTTCGAAGCGAAACACATCCGGAATTCCAAACACGTCGAGAAAAAAAAGCTGAAACTACTTCGTCTTCAGATATATGTTTAAAATAAAAATACAAAACAAAAAAAAAAAGAACAACCGCGGACTAGTTCTCTTAAATTCCTTCTCAAGATCTCTAGAATCTTGTCTCGACTTCCTGAAACTTTCGCTATTTACATCCGGTTCGGGGGTTGTTAAATTTAACCCCTTCACACTTTAAAATTGTCCATTTTTGTCTTTTTTGCTGAGAGGAAAAGTCGTACTTTACTCTTTTCTATATACAAAATTTTCTTAAATTCGCTATAATGAATAAATTGCGGGCGCACTGATTTTTGAAAAATGCTGTTGAATTTAAAAAATGGTAGTGAAATTGCCACAGGGACGAAAAGTTCATTTGAATGTTGTAAAAGTTTTATTCAAAGGTTTTAAAACTTTTTTTTTAAACTTTTCAAAAGTTTATTTTGAACGTTTCAAAAGTTTATTCAAACGTTTCAAAAGTTTATTCAAACGTTTCTAAACTTTATTCAAACGTTTCAAAAGTTTATTCAAACATTTCAAAAGTTGATTCGAATATTTCAAATGTTTTATTCGAACATTTTAAAATTTTTTTTAAAAGTTTATTCAGTTTGAAAACTTTATTAGAACGCTTTTGAAAACTTTTTTCAATTTCAAAAGTTTACCCCAGTGTTTTCAAAAATGTACTTCATTCATTTAATATAGAGTAAAATTTATTTTTTAAATAATTTACCTTTTAAATTATCGCGTCCTTTTTATTTGAAAGCAATAAAAAGCTGTGAAATTGAACAAATATATTAAATGAATAAAATATTCGTGTTGAAAATTCAATAGCATTTTTTTCAGTGCAAATAACGATAAATCTCTACGTTTTACAATAATTAATAATCGTTCTTTATACAATAATTAAATTGTTTCATTATTCGTTTTTTAATAAGTAATAATTTACTATTTAGTAATTACTCGCATTTGATTAATAAGTAATCAATTTTTCATTAACAATTAATTTTTAAAAACAAGTAAATGAAATGCATTACTTTTTCATTTTTCATTACACACTTTTTGTTATTCTTTGATTTTATTATTGATTGTTTTTGCCATTTATTAATCAAAATTTTGTCAATTGTTTCAATTACCTATTGTTTCGATTACTAATTAATTGAAACAATCACTGTTGTTTCAATTACTTATTAATTGTGTCAATTACTAATTGATTGTTTAAATTACTAATTAATTGTTTCAATTATTTAGTAATTGAAACAATTACAATCATTTCAAATACTTTTTGTTTCAATTATCTATTGTTTCAATTACTAATTCATTGAAAGGATTACAATTGTTTCAATTATCTATTGTTTCAATTATTCAGTAATTGAAACAATTACAATTATTTTAATTACTTTTTGTTACAATTATCGATTTTTTCAATTATCGATTGTTTCAATTATTTAGTAATTGAAACAATTACAATTATTTTAATTACTTTTTGTTTCAATTATCTATTGTTTCAATTATTTAGTAATTGAAACAATTACTATTGTTTTAATTACTTTTTGTTTTAATTATCTATGGTTTCAATTATCTATTGTTTCAATTATTTAGTAATTGTTTCAATTACTTGTAGGTCATTTAAATTACTTGTTAATGATTTCAATTACTTCTTAACCATTTCAATTACTCGTTAATCGTTTCAATTACAGATTATCGTCTGTTTTACTTATTAATCGTCCTTATTACTTATTAATCGCTTCCCATTACTAATTAATCGACATTATTTAGCAATATAATTATTTAGTAATACAATAATAAAACCTTAATTATACACAACTTTTATAATTTTAAGAAATTTGGTATATTCTCTTATTTACAAAGTATGAAGAAAATCGTACGACCTATATTTTGATTCGGCCCAATAGTTTATTTATTTTCCTTTTATTTCGCCACGAGGTAACTAATTTGCTTGCTTTAATAGAGATATTTTTCTTTTTACATTTTACCTAAAATCGTTAAATTGCCTGGTTAATAGGAAACATTCGATATATAGAAATGATCGAAAACATTTTAACCAGTATTTTTAAATATATTAATCAATTATATATTTTTTTTCCACTGAAATATCGACTTTCAGGGAAAAATTCTCGATTTTTATAATTAATATCCATCGATTATTAGGTTCTTAACTTTTGTCACAAAAGAGAATGGAATATTATTAAAAATAGCAGTAAATTAATCGAGAAATTGCAAATTTTGTACATATTATAATACAACGTCATGGGAATTAAGGCTGCTCGTTCACCAAGGTCAAAATTCGATTTTTGGCTCGCAAATTCATTCTTGTTGCACAAAAATCTATTTTTTGCTTCACAAAACTTTTTTTGTTCCACAATCTATTTTTTGTTTCACAAAATTTTTTTTGATGCACAAAAATCTATTTTTTGTTTCACAAATTTTTTTGTTGTTGTACAAAACTCTATGTTTCACAAAACGTTTTTTGTTGCACAAAAATCTATTTTTTGTTTCACAAAATTTTTTTGCCCAAAAATCTTTTGTTCGATTAAGAAAAATCTTGTTTTTGTTACACAAAAAACACTTTTTTGTAAATTTTCTGTTAATCGGTTCAAAAGAGAGCAAGAAACACGTCTCAATTTTTTGAAAAACGTACGTTCGAACATTAAATAAATTATTTAAGATTAACATTAATTAGTTTGTAAAATGCTTTCTGTGAAATTGATGAAATTTGCAAGCATGAACTTTTTATTGACCGTAGCAGGTGATGTTTATGAATCGTTTTCATAAATCATTTCTCTACACAATTTCAAAACAGTTTCTTCAAATTAAAATTTTTTACAATACAACAAAACTTCGTTTTAATTTACTTTAATTTTTATTTTAATATAAAGCAAAACTTTATTTTAATTAACTTTCGTTTTTATTTTAAAATAAAACAAAACTTTATTTTGAAATAAAACGAAACTTTCTTTTAATTAACTTTAATTTTTATTTTATAATAAAATAGCTATATTTGTTTTAACAAATATAATTCTTATATTTGTTTTAACAAATATAATTCTTATATTTGTTTTAACAAATATAATTCTTATATTTGTTTTAACAAATATAGTTCTTACATTTGTTTATTTATATCTTTTTACCATTTAATGTTCATTTATTTTATTTATAAATTTTACTAATTATCGATGTTGATTCAACAAATACAGTTCTTATATTTGTTTATTTATATTTTTTTACCATTCAATGTCCATTGATTTTATTTATCAATTATCAATTGTACTAATTATCTATCTCGATTCAACTTTTAAAAATCACAATTCACCTGAGTCGTACAATCGGCACAAAAATGGGCATGCCCTTGTTAAGAATAGAGAAAAAACGGTTAATTAAGAAAAGGCTTTCCTTGAGAAAACACTTGAAAATAGGTGAAAATGTAAATTTTCAATGTAAATTTTCTTTCAATAGGATTTTTGGTTCATGTTAATTATTTCTGCGGGTTGTGCGCATCCCTTTATTAACGCGAATTTACTCTTAATTCTATATACTTAACGATCACAGCAACTTGGATCTACTTTCGGCTCTGCTTTAAATTCGGCGAATTCCTCTTCTTGGTGTTTTCCTTGAGCTTGTCCAGCATCATCTTGAACTGGATAATCTGCATTCTGGTGACAGATGGATCGGAACACTTGTTCAACCAGCTAAAGAACTTATCCGCGTGCTCGATTGCCTCCTGGGTCGTGTGAGGAACATCCCCGTCCATTTCCTCATCGACATTCGCACACACATTGATGTTCTCGTCATTGTTGTTGTTGCAAAGAACATTGTCAAGCACTGCTCGCGCTTTCGATGATGACCTCTTGGAATTTGACAGCGCTGCAGTTATCGGTGATGCATTCGACGCTGAATTAGCTGTCGATAGATTAGTTGGTGACGCATTATTCGACGCTGAATTGACTGTCGATAAATTTGTGGGTGATGCATTAGTTGTTGCATTAGTTGTTGAATTAGTCAATGCATTACTTGCTGCAGTTTGCGCAAGGTTAGTCGGATTATTCGCCACTGCCGATGTCCCCAGTGGAATTCCTATCTGCTTGTACCACTGCCAAAACCAGGATCCGTCCTGGCTCATACTTTGATTAAACGTTGCTGCTTGTTGACCAATCATCTGCTGCTGATGCGTCAACCATGTCCAAAGAGCGTCGTCAATCTTCTGATTGTTGCCGTTCTTCTTGTTGCCATGAGCACCCGATGCCTGATTCGTCATCGGGTTCGACAACTGGTTCATCAGCTGATTCGTCAACGGATTCGAAAGCTGATTAGACATCTGGTTCGAGAGCTGATTCGCCATCTGGCTCGACATTTGACTCGTCAATTGGCTCGAGATTTGGTTCGATATTTGACTCGAGAGTTGGTTCGACATCTGACCTGAAAGCTGGTTCGACATCTGACTTGAAAGTTGGTTCGACATCTGACTTGAAAGTTGGTTCGACATCTGACTCGAGAGTTGATTCGACATCTGACCCGAAAGTTGGTTCGACATCTGACTCGAGAGTTGATTGGACATTTGACTCGATAACTGATTCGACAATTGGCTCGAGAGCTGACTCGTCAATTGATTCGACAGTTGTCCAGACAAGTGAACATTGGACATCTGTGCGTTTGGATTAATCGGAACTTGCGTTGTCGGGGCTTCAGCCGCGGCTAGATGACTCTTCCGGGAAACGGATTTGACCATCGTTTCCAATTGGGTGGGAGCGATCGCAGAACTGTGCCTCTTGTTGCTTAAATTGTGGGCAATTGCACCTTTCGTGTACTGAAGACCATTCTCGACCAAACCAACTGCTCCGGAATTAGCCAGTCCAGACATGGACATGTAGTTCTTTGCACCCGCGGTCATCATCCCTAGGTGTTGAAGCAGGAGTGCACTGCTCTCGGATCTCATTCCAGCCGTTGCCATCGACATCAAACCCAAATAATCCAAATTCTTGGTGTCCAGTTTCGAAACCATGTCCGAGCTGTCATGACTGTGGTCTGATTTTATCCGCTTCTGGACCGGACATTCGTCCTCGCTTGAATGATTAGCACCAGCGTTTTGGGAAGCTGTTACGAGAGCTCCTGAGGATGATGCGGGGGAGTGGGCTTCACTGTCTGGAGTTGAGGAATTTCGCGCCATTCCTCGAATCTTGTGTTCGGACTTGCACCAACCGCGTAAAGTCGATTCTGGAACACCGATATCTCTGGCTACTGAAGCCTTGCTCTCTCCGTCATGCACCCTTTGTATTGCCTCCATCTTCTCCGCTGCTGATAGAGCCCTCAATGGCCGTTTTCCCGGCCTTGCTGTCTCTGCCCTCATGCCTCTATTTTCCTTCATACTAGACAAACGATCCTCCAAAATCCCCTCCTCCAGATCGCACAACTTCCTATCCACTAGTTTGAGCGAATCCAAGCCGCTGATCCTCCGATCCGCGACTAGATTCGCCGTATTGGTCCTTGACAAATCCACTTTCGATCCTGTTCCCAAACACTGATCACAATTTTCAACCTTCTTTGCTACTGATTAACACTCGATGTTGAACACTAGATGTTGAACACTCGATGTTGAACACTAATGTTGAATTCTCGATGTTGAACACTAATGTTGAATTCTGGATGTTGAACACTAATGTTGAATTCTCGATGTTGAACACTAATGTTGAATTCTCGATGTTGAACACTCGATCTTAGTCTCGAAAACTCGATTGATGTTGAAAGTGTTCACATTCACGAGGTTGGGAAAAATTGTTGTTGTGTCGCGCACAGAGG
Source organism: Ganaspis sp. Gsp50 (assembly GCA_011057455.1). Classification (NCBI taxonomy): domain Eukaryota; kingdom Metazoa; phylum Arthropoda; class Insecta; order Hymenoptera; family Figitidae; genus Ganaspis; species Ganaspis sp. Gsp50. The sequence continues at coordinate 2,330 of WNHD01015615.1, read as the reverse complement.
GATCACTAACGGTGTCAGCGAGACTCGGATCACGACAGTAAATATCCGCAGTTACGGAAGAGTTAGGAGCCCCGTGAACGGGGAGGAGGTTGTAGTAGTCGTACGCTGTAGAATAGCACATGCGCTCACAGAGTAATAAAGAACTTTTTTATGAATGAAACAACTCTCCCCACCACAATCTCTCTCTTGCGCTCACTCCTCTCTCTCCCCTTCAGCTCAGAGTAAAACCGTACAGCCAATCCGCAGTGCGCGCGGGAAACAATATTATTGTATCGCACGAGGATCAACACTACCGGCTAAAACTCGTCTTCGTCCCTGCGATCACCAAAAACTCTTGTCGCACTCTCCCAATTTGCCACTTATCACTTTCAACACTTCTCAGTCCCCTTTTGCACAAATGTCTCACAAGTACCAAGAATCCCTTTTAATACTCTCAGTAGTCAACAGTTTTCATTCAACGATTTCAGTGATCCCACTGATCGATTGCAAATCCTTTTGAATTCGAGAAATCTGTACGAAATTCGTATCGGATCACGAAAGTCGTACAAAAAACCGTAATTGATCGAAAATGATCAATTAGATCCAAAAAACCGCACTGGATCGAAAACGATCGATTAGATCCAAAAAACCGTATTGGATCGGAAATGATCTGTTGGATCCAAAAAACCGTATTGGATCGGAAATGATCTGTTGGATCCAAAAAAAAGCGTAATGGATCGAACGTGTTACGAAAATCAAGAATGTCACAATACGCGACGAACACACAATTAGATGATCGCGAAGTGCAACAAACGAAATGAAGATATTCGCGACAAATTGTAAAACTCGGCGAATTGACCTCGGGCACTAAATCCGTTTTCAAGTCGCAGTGACTCAGAGACACAGAATTAGAATGCGAGAAGCAAGAACGATGTTCTCACCTCGAAGCTCAGCGCTGAACTGAAGCAGTGGACGCCGGCTCTTCACTGTAGTACAGTACGAAACGCATCCCCTCCCCGCGCCCTCAGGGCTCTCGGTACACCAGTACTGTGGCGCAGAGATGTCGAGGGGGAGGCACAGAGACGAGAGGGGGCGTAAAGTGGTGGCGCAGAAACGTAGAGTGAGTAGGGTAGGGACGTGAAGAGGGCAGGGCGAGAAGTGTAGGAGGGGAAGGGCCGAGACGTGAAGAGGGATGGGTAGGGACGAGAAGTGTAGGAGGGGAAGGGTAAGAGGGGAAGGGTAAGAGGGGAAGGGTAGAGACGTGAAGAGAGATGGAGAGACGTGCAGCGGGATAGGAGAGACGAGTAGCGATAAGGGTAAGGGAGTAGCGAGAAGGGGGGAGCGGGGAGACGCAAGGGGTCTAGGGACGTAACGCGTGAAGAGCAGAGACGGAAGGGGCTTTACGAACGTAAATGGGACATAGTGGGCAGATGCGGGAGTGGAGAGGTAAGGAGTAAAGACCCCTTTTCGTCTCCGCGCCCTTCTTCGCGTTTCCCTCCACTTCACACCGTTTCGTCCTATCCTCTTTCTTGCGAACACGAGTTTCTCCCGAAGCTTCGTCTCGCTCTTGTGCCCAACTGCCCTGCCCCCTCCCGTCGTGTTTCGCCGATGCCACGGAAGTTCCGTAGCGTCGCCAGCGGGAACCTCTTCGGTTCTTCGTCACTTCTCCTCCCCCACTTGGTCCCTCGGGTTACCAAACTCACGCGCACTGCATTTCAACAATTTAGTGTTCGAAATCCACTACTGAGATCGATTTTCAGGAGAATTTGGTTTCTTTTCTTCTTTTTCAATGTATGGTCAACATTTCTGGAGACATTTTTAATTTTGCGTTGAAATTAGGTTGAAGAAATTAGGTGGCGGAGCAAAAATTTTATTGCATTGAGAAAAATTGTTTGCTATTAGGGTAAAACGCCCAGTAGTCGGTCACTGAATTTAAGTTCGGTCACTGAATTTAAGTTCGGTCACTGAATTTAAGTTCGGTCACTGAATTTAAGTTCGGCCACCACTTTTGAGGCGTTATAACTTATAAGTTATTGTAAATTACCATCTTTTAAGCTTTTTATGATGAAAGAAAAATAAGTTTTTATTTTACTACTCAATTTGAAAGATTTTAACAATTTATATATATACTACTAGCTATATATATTCTACTGTATATATGAGGTCATCCATAAAGAACGTTGCACAAATTTAGACATATTTGGACCCCTACCCTCCCCTATGTTGCACTTTTTACATTGTAAAAATTAAAATCTAACATAGGATGTTGCATTTTAGAGAACCCCCCTCCTCCTTAGAGCGCAACGTTCTTTATGGATGACCCCTATATATTATTAGCTATACATATACTA
>WNHD01015612.1:0-10144 GCA_011057455.1 Ganaspis sp. Gsp50 | reverse complement strand
AGGTACTAAGTTCCATGCAACAAATAAAACACAGAAATCCTAAAAACGTCGGAATTATGACCATCAGAATTTTGGGTTTAATGGAAAATCCTGCAAAAAACTGCTGGAAAAAGTAGAGTTGTTGAGTAATTCGAGTCAACAAGAATGTATGGAATATGTAAGAATCGTTGAGGTCTTCAGAGCTGTCACAAAAATGTGTTTTTGATGAATGTGTTTTTTGTTTTGTGATAATCGCTTAGATCCTAGCTTTAGCAATAGAACTGTTACGTCTGTAACTTTAAAATAATTAAAATATGTTTTTCAAAGCATCGATCCACAGCTGGAAATTACAAATTAACACCCAAACACGTGAGAAGAGGAATAAAAGCGTGAAAAGGATTTTTGGCACTCTTACGATGGCGCTTGATCAATTTAATTATGCTTGTTTTTCCAAATGTTGAGGCCCAGCTATTTTTTACGATTCCACGAAATATGTGTATATCTCGATCTTGAAAAGTAAAAGGTAGCGGTCACGCGTTGGAATTAGATGAGATCGGCACTGATTAGAAGATCTAATTAGTAGACATATTTAATTAATAGATACGACAGCGATTTTGAAAAAGTGAAAGGGAACGAATGAATAGACTCCCGATCTTAGAATATGATTGTAGAGACAGATGTAGCCAAATTAAATTAGAATTTTACGGAAAGCAATAAAAGTAGCGAAAAAACCGGCAAACAAACCTTGGGTGTGATCTTCAAAATATCGCATAGGCCATTAAACTGACTATATCAACCCAAAATTTTGTACGAAAAAGTCAATCTAAATCCGCCCTTCGATCGTACTTCATATCAACCACGACAAAGTCCAGTCTAAATCCGCCCTGTGACTGTGCTAAGATCAACGAACCTAATCAGCCCTTTCAATTGTATTTTATTTGTAACTCCGACAGAGTTAATGCAAATTCAGTGTTATACTTGTAAACAAAAATTGTCAACCAAATTTGAACTAAACAATCCTACTCCAAACTACATCACAAAAACATACAAGGTTTCTGTTCATAAGAATAACACGTTTATTCTTTTCTAATTCCCTCCATTCCTTCTACTAAAAATTGGTAAGTTTAATTGTACAAACTTACCAATTTTTAGTAGAATTTTAATACGTAAGGCACCGCGAATTCATTAACAGAAAATTGCAAATTCAGATTAATCAGATATAGAGGGAGAATTTCGAAGCTTGAATTAAGAATAAACACTTGAATCTAGAATAGTTAAACTTGCATCAATTCTAAGACTATCATCATATTAAGTCGTTCTATCATAGTAATTCACATTCTAGGTCCGATTCTGATAAATCAGATTCTGAGCATAAAACATGAAATTCTAAAGTTACAAAATCCCCCTTTGTGTTAGAGTTAGCAGTAAAAGTAATAAAACCCTTTCTGTGATAAAACAAGCTACAAAAGTAATAAAATCCTTTTTCATGATAAAACAAGCTGCAAGTGGTCAGTCGTCCCCTAAAACTGAATCAGACATCTTAAAAAGATCTCTGGGAAAGAACCCTTAATAGACATGACCCTTTATTCTGTCTGCCATTCTCGGGAGCCTTTTTCGTCCCTAATCCATTTAACGAAGGCTTTTGCTATCGCAACCCTTTAACAAACCGGTTCACTCTTGCCCTTGTGATCCTCGGACGTCCCCTCGACGTCGCGTCGCGACGCTAGCAAGTGCAAGTCCGGGGCGCGAGGGTCTCGTTATGCATCGCACACTTTTCACTCAATATTTCGCTCTTTCTCTTTTTCGCTCTCTTTCGCGAGCTTTCGGTGACGTCACCGTTCATTCAGTAATCTTTGCGCACGTCACCCGCGTGACACGTCGGATCCAGACAGAGAGAAAGAGAGGGACTCGTTGATTCGGTGGGAGGAAAAAATAGGGGAAAAACAGGGGAAAAAGATCACAGGGTTACAGACACAACCCCCACACTTTGCCTCCTCTACGCACGTCCGTGTGTCAAACTGCACGTGGTCCTCGCGTACACGTTGTCCCATTAAACTTTTTTGGATGTTCCGACGGATTCATTCACAACAACTTTTACCTCATATTGCATCGAATATTTTTGTTTCACTCTGTACAAATTTGCAACGGGAATCGTTGCTTTCAAGTGTTACTTTCAGGCTTGTCTTTTGTTAGAATCTGGGCATTTTTTTGGGACCCACATGCTTAAAGATTCAAAATTTCAACTTTGGGTAGCATTTAAAGTGTTTGCGAAAGAATTTGGAGAATTACTTAGAAAAATACCATTTCTGGCAATGAAGCAAAATTTGCGGAAATGTTTTGTATAGAGGTGGATTATTTCAAGTTATAAAATTGGAGGCATACGTGGAAATATTGCATTAGATGATTATGAGTGTTCTGTAACTTGTTGGGCTGTTATAGAAAGGATATTGTCAGAAGTTTGTTTTTGTACTATCCTATTTTGAACGGTAGCAAAATGAACAACGGAGTCTTGGAATTTTCGATCCGAAAGACAAAGAACTGACCCGTTAATCCCGAATCTTGTTTCTAATTCTTTTCTTACTTTCTCCCTTGTGCGTATCATTTTTAACCATTTTAAAAGTTCTGCTAATCATTTTCCAAGATATTCTAATCAGTTCCTAAATTTTCTTAATCATTTTGCATCCTCATAGGGAAGCATTGTTTTGAAATCTTTTAATCATTTTATAACATCTTTTATTAATAGAAGATGTTACAAAGGAATTCCTGTTTCTCATGAGTTTGAATCATCTTATAACTTTTTCTAATCCCGTTTCTAACTTTTCCTAATTCCTTTAATAATATCTCTTAATTCCTTTCGTCATGCCTTTCAAATCCCTTTCCTAATTTTTCTAATTACCTTCAAATCCCTTTCGAAATTTCTTTCCAATTGCTTCCAATTCCGTCTCCTGATTTCTTTCTAATTCCTCTGTACTTCTACTTTTCCTAAAATTGATCATTTTCAAGAGGAATTGAAGCCGGACGAGCAACATTTGCAAGTAGAAAAGTCACAGACCCACAAAATTTTTAGAACACGTTATTGAGACCTATGACCGGAGATGGTTTAAAAACTACTTTGTAAAACACTGCATTGTGGAAGATTGCAGTGTCAGTAAATGTTATAGATATAAAAATACTTCTATTTTTGATGATCTGGTAAGTTGATGCAACAAGGAAGTACCATTTCTGGACAGATTGTGCATCAGTGACTAAGTTCGCGCTTAACTTCGCATTCAAATCTCTCACGCTCTTCTTTCTTACTTCAATCTTACCGGAAAAGAAAGTAAACCGAGTTTCTTGAACAGACCTAGTGACAATCGTCGAAAAATGCTAAACGTTGATCTATTCGACAGTTTTTCTAAATGGGTATTAGTTTATCTAAATTACGAATGTCTCTAACTAATCCAGCAATGTTAAGATTCATATAATTACCAACATTAGCGAAGCGCTAAGAATTGGAATTAGAAAACAATGGTTACTACTTAAAATAGACATGATTGACTATAGCAATAAGATGAATGTCTAAAACAATGTGATAATTGTCTGAAACAATGCAATAATTGTCTAGAACGATGAAGTGGTTGCCTAAAAAGGAGATAAGTGGTTTAGTCCATTTGCTAAATCAATAGAATTATTGACTATAAATTCCGACTATAACTGTGGAATTATTGACTACAACAATAGAATTATTTACTACAGCAATAGAATTATTGACTTCAATAATGGAATAACCGATTAAAACAGTTGAACAATTGATTAAAACAATGGGATAATTCCGTAAAACAGTAATATCAATGACAAAAATAATAAGACCAAATGATATACAATATGAGATCTTTGGCTGACAATATAAGTTTAATAACTAAAATAATAACAGAACCAATAAGAGGAATTACCAAACCAATAAGTATCACTAAAATAAAAGGAATATTTAAAACAATAAGCAAAATAACTAAAACAACAAGAAGAATAACCGAAACACAAGAACTTAAATCATGAGAACATTGACTAAGATTATGACCTAAATGGCAAGTAGATTAACAAAAACTACAATGAAAATTGACAAAACTTAGGGGATCTTTAACTATGATACTAATCAATTATATTCTACATAGGATTAATAATTTGCTTACAAGCAAATGACCATCTTTGAATCAAAACATTCCACATCAAAAGCACTATACCATTGCACTAAACATTCAAATTTTTCATCAATTGTTTGATCCAGCAAACGAAGATAGAATCACCAGACCTTTTAAATTCACCTGCCACCACCACAATCTACTATTTCATCTACTCTTGAACCCAAACCACAAATCATTTAATTTGAACACGTGACAAATTTGAACACCGTACGTTATTCCAGAAACGTCGCTCAATCGAAGATGAAACACTTACTGTAAAGTGTCAATTCTTGATCCAGTTTCTCAACACTCTAAAGAGTGCTACAATAAAGGTGATACAATGAAGGTGCTACAATGAAGGTGCTACAATGAAGGTGCTACAATGAAGGTCTCGCCAGAATGAAGCGTCTCGATCTTCAATTTTGGTATCATCTTAAGGAAACAAGATTGCTCTATAAAGTTCCATAAGTGCCTTTAAGACAAGACAAGAGAGACCATTAAGCTCCCCGACTGCAAATTTCGTTTCTTGATTAACAGGTCCTGGTTCCTATCCTGGTTTTTGGATTATGACTCGGCGGTTTCCGAAGGTTCCGAATATCTAAGATGAGGGTTCCACGGAGGAACGATAATGTTATCGAAGCACAGGGTGGGCCACTAACTATAATTTGGACGGTACGTGTGAGGCAACAGCCGTTGACGCACTGGTCCATGTCTACACACGCAGCATCCCTTTCCCCTTTCCTTCCCGCTCTCCTCACACCCCTCCACCGCAAAGACCCCTCTCTCCCGCCACCATCCCGCACCACCTTTTGCTCTATTTCCCTCTCCGTCACACCCACCCACCACCCTCTTCATTCCTCTCTTTCACTGGAGCCTCTGATAGGATCCTCTCTCTCAACTTGCCGCACTCTCTCGCCTCTTTATCGCTTTATATCGTGTCAGATTTTCCCTCTCAGTTTCGCTCCTCCTTCTCGCTCTGATTCCATTTCATCCTTGTTCCTCGTTTTCTATCCCCTCAACCCTTTGTGGTCCGGCGCGTGCTGGTCATCCGATTCAAAGAATCGATCCAAAAATCTTTTTGTTCACTGATTGCCAAACCAGTCAAGAGACAATTGTTTGATGCCTATGAATCCAAAATATCGAATATTTTCGAGATTCTACTGGAATTGGATATTTAGGGAGAATTCAGACACAGAAAAGCTGTAACAGCATCGGGTACTTCTGTAAATTGTTTCTATACGTGTTTTTATTATATACACTGAGAGGATGTTTGTTATTGAGGGTTGTTTTTTATTGAGCGTTGTTTGTTAGTCGGAGAAAAATATTTGATTTGCCTAACGTAATCCAATAATACAAGGAATTCTTTTGGGTTTGAATGAACAGTTTTCGATATTGGCAAATGAAAAACTTTTACTTAACTTAGACTCAAAACAATATGTGATTAGTACAATGTGATTATTACAATATGATTAGTACAATATGATTATTACAATATGATTAGTACAATATGATTAGTACAATTGCAACATTTGTATCTAACATTTATTTCTAACATTTGTTTTTCTTATCATTTCATGATATTGTAATCATCGGACGTTAAAGGATTTTTCTAATTTCAACATTTGTTTGTGACATTTCATTACAATGTTGTAACATTCCGACTTATTCAATCAAAACTAATAATTTAGTCTAGTAAACCACTTCTTGTCGAAATTATATGCTTCACAGTCAACTTACTTCTATTTACTATGATGGTCCCTATCAGGTGTTTTATAAGAATTTGAAAGTATTAAATAGGGTACCGGAAGTAATTAAAAAGAGCAAAGATCCAGGACTTATCAGAATTGGCTGACTTAAGGGTATTTTACCCTAAACAGATTTATTTAGTATTGATCAGGAGTAGTTAGTACTCCTCTGGATTTATTAGGACTAGATGTTCGACTCAGGCATCTTGATCAGTTGATTTTGGATCAGCCCATTTTGGATCAGCTGCGATCAGTTTTTATATTTTATCAGTTATTTTTTGGAGTTTTTGACTAAAAGACGTCGCATATGATTAAGAATACAAAGGCATCATCAAAGGCAGAAAATAATGATCTAAGTTGAGCTGATCGATAATCTTAATATCGATGGAGCAATTTTCCCGTACTCTAGATGATCCTCGAAGCGTTTACCTATCGGCAAATCTACATCCGGTTGAATATCGCCAGATTCATCCAGGTGGAGGTTGGGATGTTTGCACAGCCGTACAAACACTGTCTGCTGCTATGCCTCTGTTTGATTTTCAAAAGTGAAGCTGATCTACTATCAAAGTCCCGACATATGAATCCGGAATCAAAATCCTACATTCAAGTTCGATTCAATCAAACAAAAAAGCACACTTATTTTATGACTCCTTGACCTCCAATTACCGAAAATCAATACTCTCCCAATATTTACCTATTAGTTGGTGAAGCAAAGTATATCGTTTTAGTACATTTATCGAGGAATCAATAAATTACAGGAATAGACTATCGGACGAAAAGTATGTATTTCAAGAATGTCTAGTTGCTTGGCTATAATTAAAATTGGAAACATTTTATTGAGTTATTGAAGAATGTTGCAGAAGGTAGTATTGTGAATTTTGTAATTAAGTTAAAAGTGACGGGTTGGTAAGCAAAGAGTCATCGATTTCTAAAATGTTAACTCGATTTTCTCGGCAAAGTTAGCCAATTTGGCGACAAGTAGTAACGACTCTGGCACATCTAAACGAGTGTCCGAGTATATCGGCACTCGTATAGCGGCCGGTTGGATGAGACTGTGACAAACAGCATAGGATGCAAACTCGCGTTGGACGGCCATCGTCGTATTGACAAACGACCTAACGCTCGTGTGGACGGTTGCATTCGACGAGATTCGAATTATCTCTGTTGGAGCTTGTCAATGCAAATGCCGTTCCTACATTCAATTACCACTCCTCACGCTCCGATTAACGCTCCAGCACAAGTACTTGTCCTAACATCAATTAAGTATCACTTCCTTAGCCAAATGTTCATTTTCAACAACCCGACTGTCATTGAAATTCGACAGTTCTAATTCTAATGTTATAAAGGACATGCTTCGTAAAATTTACATTTTCTAGTCATTTATTTATTACTATAAACAGTATCTGATTAATCTTTTTCTTTTTAGCTTTCTTAATCTTGTTTTCTGACGACAAAATACAAACCCAAGCTTCGACTCGATCCGGTTCGGTTGGTTCTCAATTTTTGAGAAATAAGTTTCGCAGAGGTGGACACACGCCAGACAATTTTTAAGCAAGTGAAATGAGGAATCATAGTCTCTCCTATACAGAATGAATAGTATTCATTAATCTTGAAGCAGTACACAAAATTTCCGGCTATAATTCTACAAACATAGTTATTAAGCAATCTAAATAGCCATAATTTTTTTAAAAATAGAGAAAATCTACTCTTTAAATATGGTTGAGTCAATGAATGAAGAGGCAGATAGGGGTAAATACATCAGAGACTACCAGATGCAGAGGAGCGCTTTTCAGATCGAAGGAAATGCTCAAACTTTTTAAGGATTAGACTTCAAAAAAGTCTCAGCGGAGTCAAGGGTTAGGTTCAATCATAAATTAACCATATCATGCACCACAAAATAAGATAATTCTTTGTCCCACAGACTAGATTAGACATTCCTTGCATATTTTGAGTCGCTGATTACGAATCCGAGGCCAGAATTCAAAAGTTATTTCACGTTTTCTTTCTGGCCTCAAAAACAAGAAACAGTTTAAATTGTTGTAGAATTTGTCAAACCTATAGAAACAATATGAAGCTCACACTAATGTAATATTTCAAGTATTGCCTTTAATTCAAGCTTAAAAAATATTCACTGCACGGAAAATACTATCCAGTTAGAATAATAGAAAGACATAGAAAAACTTACAATTAGCTGAATCACCGCAGGAATTCGACAATGTAGAAGCTTCACATTTCAACTAATAACTCAAAATCTACTTATTATTTTTTAAGTTTCTTTCGCTTAAATTAAAGGGAAAGATATGACAATTATTTCTGTGAAGTGTCAAATATTTCCATCAACTTTTCTGGAATAGGCATTGAGTTGAAGTTGAAGTATGAAATTTTCAAGAATTTGAAAAATTACATGAACTTTCTCTCGTGATATTTAAAAACCTGTTAAAGCTATTAAAATCTAATACGACTCTTTCTTTTGGAAATTTTATAAGCTTTCCAAATTTTTTTAAAAAAATTGTCTACGTTCATTTTTGGCGGAGAAGTCGTATAGTTTAAAGGCAGTCGTCTTTTTAATAGCACTCGACGTAAGTGTCCACATAATTATGAACGGTACTGTAAACTATTAAAACTTAATAAACAAGCAATTATTATTATTGCAAACAATTATTTACAATTATTACTTAAAAATATTTAATTATCTTTTAAATGAAAAAAATTTTGTTTTAAGAATACTTTTCAAATCTTTATTCAATTAATTTGTCAAAAAAATATGTAACAAACATAATTTACATTGTTATAAACAAATTAGACAAATTAAAACTTTGCTCTCTTTTTATTCTTGACAATTATTTGCTTCTTCTTTTGATCGCACTTTTCATTTAATACAACAATTAATTCATATTCATAGAAATTATAACAATTATAACAATTTATAACAATTCCATAATTGTTATAAACAATTTTAAAAATTGATAACTTTATTTCTTTCTTATTTTAAACAATTATTTGATTTTTCTTTTGATCACGTTTTTTATTAAATACAGCAAACAATATATATCAATAAAATTGTTTATAAAAATTTTATAATTGTTGTAAACAATAATTTTATAATAATAATGGCGATGATATCGACCACTCCGAGTCAAAACGTTAAAAATAAATAAATAAAAAACTATTCTTAACATTTCGGTGTCACATCCATCCTCCTCAGAAACTTTTGAAAAGAATAATTAACATTTTAAAATAAATAAAATTTAAATTGTTAATTATTTTTTTCAAAAGTTTCTGAGAAGGATGGCTGTGCCACCGAAACGTTAAGAATAGTTTTTTATTTATTTGTTTATTTTTATCATTTTGACTCTGAGTCATCGATATCATCGCCATTATTATTAAGTGCCACCGAGTGATAAATTCAAATTAATATTAATAATTTTTGTAAACTTTTATGGGATTATCCATTCCAAATATTATACTAGTTACAACCTAAAATAATGATTGTCTTTTATTAATTTATTTTATTGTAAATAAAGAATATTTAAAACAATGAATACATTTCTTAACAAAAATTGTATAAAATATTGTTTAGCTTGAAAAATTACTGTTATAACTTTAGCTTATCAATTATTTGAACAATTAAAAAGAATTGTGTGTGAAAAGTAGGAAACATACACTCAGAGAAGTTTCCGTTTGACGCAAAAGAAATCATTTTGAACCAAATAATTGTTTATAACAATTATCGAATTTTTATAAATCATTTTTCGTATTTAATAAAAAGCGTGTTTAAAAGAGAAAGCAAATAATTGTCCAAAATATAAGAGAAACAAAGTTATAGATCTTTTAAAATGTTTATAACAATTATGGAATGTTTATAATAATTATGGAATGTTTATAACAATTATGGAATGTTTATAACAATTATGGAATTGCTATTTATAATTATGGACTTGTTATAAACAATTTTATAAATATAAATTCTTTGTTGTATTTAACAAAAAGTGTGATCAAAAGAAAAGGCAAATAATTATAAAAAATAAAAGGGAAGCAAAATTTCAATTTGTGTAAATTGTTTATAACAATGTGAATTATACATGTTACTTATTCATTTTAGATTAAATGAATAAATAATATAACTTGGAATCATTTTTCGAATAAAGATTATAAAAGTTTTTTTCGATACCTGAATGTTAAAATAACCACTTTCGCTTTGTCCCTCTAAAAACTCCACTCTCGCGTTTACTGTCAAAAACAACCACTGTTTTTTCAGGT
>WNHD01015607.1:0-13904 GCA_011057455.1 Ganaspis sp. Gsp50 | reverse complement strand
CAATCCGAAAAAGTCCGATTTGACGTAGGTTTTTGGCACGGAATTTAGTCCGGTATTGTCCGAATTATATCCGGTATTATAAAATATATAAATGACCGTGTACAATCCGAATTAAGTCCGGTAAAATCCGGAACTAATCCGGTCGTATACAATCGAAACTGAGTCCGGTGAAATCAGGTTTATTCAATCCGGATTTAGTCCGGTACAGTGCGGAACTAATCTGGTCACGTATTTGTAAAATCCGGATTTAGTCCGGTACAGTCCAAAATTAAAAACATTTGTTTATGTAAATTGTATTGTAATATTAACATGATTTTAGTACAGATGTATTTATTATTAGGTAACCAATCTTACATATAGCACTTAAATTAGTAATTAAAAATCGCACGCATGAAGTTCTTTAAGTCATATAAAACACTGTTTAAGTTCGAAAAAAAGTCCGGATCAGTACGAAAATTATCCGAAACAAAATTTTTGAATTCGAAAGGAGTCCGGTTTAGAAAAAAATTAACAAGCATACGTTTTTCAAATCCGGAAAGAGTCTGGAGTAGTACGAAAAACATCCGACAATATTTTTTAAGTTAAAAAAGATTCGGTTTAGTACGCAATTTATCTGTCATATATTTTAAAATCCGGAAATAATACGGAAAACAATTGTCAAATATTTTTTAATATCCAGAAAATATCCAAAAAGTGTGCGTAGTTTGTCCGATAGTCTTTACAAACAATCTTTTGGGTTGAAGTGAATACGAAAGTTTGTCCGATTTCGTTCTGAATTAGTCTGTTACAAATTTTTAATTCAGAAAAGGATGCGTTAGAGTACGGAACTTGTCCGGCATATATTTTAAAATCCGAACGAAGTCCGGTAGAGTACAGAGTTTGTCTGGCAGTCGATATAAAAACTGTATTAAGTTAAAGTGAAAACAGGAATTTATCCGCTTTCTTTCGGAATCAGTCAGTCAAAATATAAAAATCCGAAAAGAGTACGGTAGAGTATGAAACTTCTTCGGCATATTATTTTAAATCCCAACCAAGTCCGGTAGAGTACGGAGTTTGTCCGGCAGTCGATATAAAATATATTTTAAGTTAAATTATAAACTGGAATTTGTCCGCTTTTGTCCGGAAACAGTCAGTCCAAATTTAAAAATCCGAAAAAATGCAAAAATACGTAAAATAACAAAAATAATAAAAATTGTAAAAATAATTGAAACAAGACACCTAAATCTTTTCTGCAATTTCGAATCTGTGTTTACATGTGTAAACACGGAACATCGTTTTTCAAAAGTTTCTGTAACTTTCCGGGACAACATTAAATTTTGTGATTCTCGAATCATGAAATATCGATATTTCAAATTTTAATTTCTGGAATCAAAATTCCACCTAACACTTTTATGCGATTTCGGATCTGTGATTACAAATGTAAACACCGAACAACGTTTTTCAAAAGTTTCTGTAAATTTTCGGTCCAAAATGAATTTTTTTGATTCTCGAATATTGAAAAATCGAGATTTCAACTTTGAATTTTCGTAAAAAAAATTCCATCAAACTCTTTTCTGTGATTTACGGTCTGTATTTACATATGTAATCATGGAAAAACATTTTGGTAAAGTTTCAGTAATTTTCTGGGCCAAAATTAATTTTGAATCCTCAAAAATCCAGATATCAAATTTGAATTTTTCTATATAAAATTCCCATATGGCTCTTTTTGCGATGTTCAGTTTGTGTTTACATATGTAAACACAATCCATAGTTCTTGTAAAGTTTCTGTAACTTTCTGGCCCGAAATTAATTTTTTTCGATTTTAAATCTCCAAAAATCGAGAATTCAAACATAAATTTTTCTATAAAAAATCCCATATGACTCTTTTTACGATTTTCAGTTAGTTTTTACATATGTAAACATAATCCATAATTTTTGTTAAGGTTCTCTAACTTTCTGGGAAAAAATTAATTTTTTCGTTTTTGAATCCCCAAAAATCGGGATATCAAATATGAAATTTTCTATAAAAAAATCCCGTATGACTCTTTTTACGACTTTCAGTTAGTGTTTACATATGTAATCATAATCCATAATTTTTGTAAGGTTTCTGTAATTTTCTGGGCCAAAATTATTTTTTTCGATTTTGAATCCTCAAAAATCGAGAATTGTTTTTTCTTGTACTTTTTAATTTTTTTGGTATTTTTATTTTTTTAAATTTTTTTGTAATATACAATTTTAAATGTAACAATATTTAAAATTCTTACAAATGCAAATAACTGTATAAGTGAAAAAAAACTTAATATGGCAAAATCTCCAAAAAAGGATCAGCTGTGATTTTGGTTTTTACGATCTTTTAGACTCAAAATACTCAGGAATAACCTCCTGTCGGCAGATTTGAGCTCCATTTTCATTAAACCTAAAACTGCTTGAAGCGAACTGTGCCAGGAAACGTGACTTTAAAGGTTAGGGCGCCTACATACACTTCTAGCGATGAAAAGTATACATTGCAGTAACAGAAATGAAAAGTATAATATTTCAATTTTTGGGTAGGCATCAAGCACAGCAAAACCAAAATCCATCCAAACTCTAATATTTTAATCTGTTTAATACCTCAAATGTGTATTTTTGTCAAACCCTTGCACTTACTCCAACGGCATTTTTGCAAGCGCTGGAAGCATATGTAAGCGACCTTAATTGCCAGACGATGAATGAATCGATTCCTCAATCCATGGGACGAGAGTGAACGAAGTTATCACTAGTGAAAGAAGTAAATTTTCTCCCACTCTGCACATGCACATGAGCTCAACTTTACGTCGCCCACCAGTAGTGACTTCTCCAACTTCGCGATAGTACATTGTGCAACAAGTGAGGGACGAAGGCGATTCCTGACGAGTGTGACGTTTGATGCTCGAGCGTAGCGAGAGCAGCAATCACACGAGTCTAATCGCCTGCACACTTTCTGGTGCATAACTAACTAACATTATGTATTTTAAATAGAATACGATTACAATTTGTATGTAAATAATTGTTTATTAATTTATTATTTAAATAATATTGTTGTATTGTTTCTTAACTAAAATACACAGCAATACCTAGTGACGGCGATTTGTTAGTGCACCAGAAAGCGTCCATCTTGAAACCTAAGGGTGCAATCATATGGGCATGTAAAGCTGCAAATCATGAGTGTAAGACCAATGGCGATATTCACTGTCTCTCTTAGACTCACGATTTGCAGCATGCTGCTTGCAGCTTTACGCGTCCATGTGATTTCACCCTAAACGAATAAATCACACGCACACAACTACACGGATTGAAAATGGAAGCAGCCAATGGGCGCCAAAGCAATTAAAGTCGCGGAAATTCAAATGAAAGTATTTACAATTTGACAAGTAAATAAATAATAAAAATTTGCTACTAATTAAAAAATTAAATTAAGCAAAATATAATAACAAATTAATAAACATTCAACAAATAGAATAATTATATACAGAATTACAAAAATACGTTAAAGAACAAAAATCATAAAAATTGTAAAAATAATTGAAAAAGGACACCTAAATCTTTTCTGCGATTTCGAATCTGTGTTTACATGTGTAAACACAGTATCCATAGTACTTGTAAAGTTTCTGTAACTTTCCGGGACAACATTAATTTTTGTGATTCTCGAATCATGAAATATCGATATTTCAAATTTTAATTTCTGGAATCAAAATTCCACCTAACTGTTTTATGCGATTTCGGATCTGTGATTACATATGTAAACACAGAACAACGTTTTTCAAAAGTTTCTGTAAATTTTCGGTCCAAAATGAATTTTTTTGAATCTCGAATATTGAAAAATCGAGATTTCAACTTAGAATTTTCGTAAAAAAAATTCCATCAAACTCTTTTCTGCGATTTAGGATCTGTATTTACATATGTTATCACGGAAAAAAATATTGGTAAAGTTTCAGTAACTTTCTAGGCCAAAATTAATTTTTTTCGATTTTGGTTCATCAAAGATCGAGAATTCAAATATGAATTTTTCTATAAAAAAATTTCATATGACTCTTTTTACGATTTACAGTCAGTATTTACATTTGTAAACATAATCCATAATTTTTGTTAAGTTTCTGTAACTTTCTGGGCCAAAATTAAATTTATTCAATTTTGAATCCTCAAAAATCAAGAATTCAAATATGAATTTTTCTATAAAAAAACAACATTTGACTATTTTTACGATTTTCAGTTAGTGTTTACATATGTAATCATAATCCATAATTTTTGTTAAGTTTCTGTAAATTTCTGGGCTAAAATTAATTTTTTTCGACTTTGAATCCTCAAAAATCGAGAATTCAAATTTAAATTTTTCGCAAAAAAAATCCCATAAGGCTCCTTTTATGATTTTCAGTTAGTGTTTACATATGTAAACACAATTTATAGTTTTTGTAAAGTTTCTGTAACTTTCTAGACCAAAATTAATTTTTATCGATTTTGAATGTACAAAAATCGAGATTTCAAATAAGAATAAATAAATCCCATAAGAATCCTTTTGCAATTTTCAGTTAGTGTTTACATATGTAAATATAATCCATAGTTCTTGTAAAGTTTCTGTAACTTTCTGGCCCAAAATTAATTTTTTTCGATTAAGATTCCCCAAAAATCGAGATATCAAATACGAATTTTTCTATAAAAAAATCCAACATGACTCTTTTTACGATTTTTAGTGAGTATTTACATGTGTAAACATGATCCATAAATTTTGTAAAGTTTCTGTAACTTCCTAGACCGAAATTAATTTTTTTTTTATTTTGAATCCTCAAAAATCGAGAATTTTGGGCCAGTAAGTTACAGAAACTTTACAAGAACTATGGAATGTGTTTGCATATGTAAACACTAACTGAAAATCGCAAAAGGATTCTTATGGGATTTATTTTGTGAATAATTCATATTTGAAATCTCGATTTTTGTAGATTCAAAATCGATAAAAATTAATTCTGGTCTAGAAAGTTACAGAAACTTTACAAGAACTATGAATTGTGTTTACATATGTAAAAATTAACTGAAAATCGCAAAAGGAGTCGTATGGGATTTTTTTTGCGAAAAATGCATATTTGAATTCTCGATTTATCCCAGTGGGCATTCGGACGTTCTAAAAGCGTACTTAAAACGTCCCATAATGTTCTAGAACAAAAAAGAACATGATACAAATGTGTTTTAAAGATGTTTTTAAAACGTGTATGGTACGTCTTATGTCTGGCTTTTTAACGTCCTTTTGACAAAAATTATATACTTAAAAAATATTCAAAAGCTTGAACATAGAAATTTTCTGCAAAATTTATACTTATAAAAACTTTTAAAATTAATGACTTTGAAAATTTGCAGCAAAACTTATGCTTGTATAAACTTACAAAATTACGAGCTTTTTAATTTTTCAGCTAAATTTGACTTTGAACTTTTTCAAATCTAATAAAAACTTTATTTGACATGTTAACTAATAAAAACTATATATGGAAATATATAGTTATACTATAAAAATTTTAGCATTTTTAGAGTATGTAAATGTTCGAAATTGCGAATTTATAATTTTACGGCAAGTATTGTACTCATATTTTTCAGATCCAATTGAAACTGTTTAAAAAATTATAATGGATATTTCAATAAATATCCATAATCTCGGTCTTAATCACTTTTTACAGATTTTGAACTTAAGTTAGAGACTTCTTCCAAACTGCGAACTATTCAGAACGAATTTAGAACGTTTTTGAAACGTTCTAAAAAAGTTCTATTTAGTTGTAAAGCATAAATTTACGAAAAAATCGAAACTTGGCAATATTATTGGGCATAATAATTATCAGCAAAAGTAATGTTACTTCCCCTGCTAAAAATAGTCCAAACGAAGGTGGATTTTTGGCACGGATTTTAGTCAGGTATTGTCCGGAAGTGAAGTTCGCACATTCATAATAATATATATAATATATATAATTCAGAATTGCCAATTCGATTGGAAAAACTTTTTTAAAAATCTGAACTCATTCCGGATTTAAAAAGTGCCAGATAGTTTTCAGATAAAACCATCCTTTTTTCAGAATAGTCAATTTGACCAAGATAAATTCCGTACTATTAGGTTGGAAGAGAGAGTTATACGAAAATTAGAAAATTTGACAATATTTTCGAAAATCATATTTTTTTAAAAAAGTCACAGCAATTTTCTGTGTATTCATATATCGTAAATAATTAAACACATAATTAAAATTGCAGAAATTTAAAACTACTGACTTTGCAATTTTGCTGCAACCTTTTAAATCATAGTTTTCAGATTCAAGAGAATTTTATCGGGACATTTTAAAAGATATTAAAATATTTATACATAACCTCGGGATTAAGCCTTTTCCAGCGATTTTAAACTTAGGTATTAAACTATACTATTCAGAACGTATTAGCAACGTTTTAAAAACGTTCTTAAAACGTTCTATTTAGTTGGGAAGCATAATCTTACAAAAAATTAGAAACTTGGCAATGTTTTTGGGCATAATAGTTATCAAAAAAAGTAATATAAATTTATTGGGTACACATTTATCGTAAATCATTAAAAAGAATGTACATGTTGGAGTTTTTAAGTATTCAAAACTTTGGACGTTGGAAAGATTCAACTATTTTTGTGCTTAAATATTTTTTTTGTACTAGTGTGCGCAAAAAATTCAACTTTCTACGCATTAGTGCGTAAAAAGTACTTTTAGCGCACTAGGGAGCTTCAAAAGTCGAGGTTTTTAGCACACAATTGTACAAAAAATTATGTATGAAACACGGGCGCATCTAGTGAAATCTCGACACGTGTGAATTTTGTCGCACGAGCGAAACGAGTGCTACAAAATTCACACGTGTCCTGATTCCACTATATTAGCGTCCTTGTTACATAAATAACTATTAGATTTTAATATAATTTTTGTAGTCATTTTTATTAATACTTAAAAAAAAATTATCTCCTCAAGTTTTACTACTTTCTAGTAAATACTATTACACGTAAAAAGTAAACTTTTCAGAACGTATTTAAAACGTTTTAAGTACGTTCTGAAAAAGTTCTATTCGCTTGGAAAGAATATTAATTTGTTAAGTGTACATATATCGTAAATCGTTAAAAAAATAATAATATTGGACTTTTTAAGTATTTAAAACTACGGACTTTGCAAAGTTTCAACTAAATTTGAGCTCATATTTTTCTGATTTTAATTTAATTTTTGTGGACATTTTTAATAATATTTCAAAGAATCATATTTTCAAGTTTTACAACTTTCTAGTAAATACTATCTCACGTAGAGACTCTATGTAATAAAAAAATTTCAAAACTTATTTAAAACATTTTTAGAACGTTCTAAAAACGTTCTACTATGTCAGAAGGGAAAGTCATACAAACATTAGGCATTTTAGCAATATTTTCGGAAATAATATTTTTTTAAAAAAGTAACAGCAATTTTTTGGATATTCATAAACCGTAAATAATTAAACACATAATTAATTAATGATGCAGAATTATAACTATGGACTATGCAATTTTGCTAAATTTTTTTACTCATAGTTTTCAGATTCAAGTGAATTTTATTAGGAGATTTTAAAGGATATTATAATATTTATCCATAACCTCGCTATAAACCCTTCTCTAGCGATTTTAAACTTAGATAAACTTCCTAAACAAAACTATTCAGAACGTATTAAGTTGACAAGCATAATCTTAAAAGAAATTAGAAACTTGGAAATGTTTTTGGGCTTTACAGTTATCAGAAAAAGTAATATAAATTTAATGGGTACACATTTCTCGTAAATCTTTAAAAAGAATATTAATGTTGGACTTTTTTAGTATTCAAAACTTTGGACGTAGGAAAGTTTCAATTATTTGTGTGCTTAAATATTTTTTAGATTTTAATGTAATTTTTATGGACATTGTTATTAATACTTAAAAAAATTATATTCTTAAGTTTCACTACTCTCTAGTAAATACTATAACACGTAGAGACTGCTTGCAGAGTAAACTTTTCAGAACGTATTTAAAACGTTTTGAGTACGTTCTAAAAACGTTCTATTAGGTTGGAAAGCCTAATCTTAAAAAAATTAAAAACCTTGCAATATTTTTGGGCATAATTAAATATTAATTTGTTAAGTGTACATATATCGTAAATCGTTAAAAAAATAATAATATTGGACTTTTTAAGTATTTAAAACTACGGACTTTGCAAAGTTTCACCTAAATTTGTGCTCATATTTTTCTGATTTTAATTTATTTTTTTTTGACATTTTTAATAGTATTTCAAAAAGTCATATTTTCAAGTTTTACAACTTTCTAGTAAATACTATCTCACATAGAGACTTTTCGTAATAAAAACTTTTCAGAACGTATTTAAAACGTTTTTAAAACGTTCTAAAAACGTTCTATTAGGTCAGAAGAGAAAGTCATAAACATTATGCATTTTAGCAATATTTTCGAAAATAATATTTTTTCAAAAAAGCAACAGCAATTTTCTAGGTATTCATAACAGTAAATAATTAAACACATAATTAATTAATGATGCAGAATATCACTAATTAAAACTATGGACCTTCCAATTTTGCTGAAACTTTTTACTTATTGTTTTCAGATCCAAGTGATTTTTATTGGGACATTTTAATGGGTATTAAAATATTTATCCATAACCTTGAGATTAAGCCTTTTCTAGTAATCCTAAACTTAGGTAATCTTTCTAAACTATACTATTCAGAACGTATTTTGAATTTAATGGGTACACATTTATCGTAAATCATTAAAAAGAATATTAATGTTGAACTTTTTAAATATTCAAAACTTTGGACGTTGGAAAGTTTCAACTAATTTTTTGCTACAATATTTTTTAGATTTTAATGTAATTTTTGTGGTCATTTTTATTAATACTTAAAAAAAATTATATCAAGTTTTAGTACTTTCTAGTAAATACTATCACACGTAGAGACTGTTTGTAAAGTAAACTTTTCAGAACGTATATTTAAAACGTGTTTAGTACGTTCTAAAAACGTTCTATTAGCTTGGAATTCATAGTCATACAAAAATTTAAAATTAAAATAATTCATTACTCATATAATTATCATTATGTTTAGTTTTATAATTTGTCCGAGATTTGAAATATAAATACAACTTTATAATCTTTCAATTTTACATCGATTTTAGAACGTTTTCAAAAGTGCTCAACACTTTTTTAAGATTAATAATGTAACACTTATAAAGTATACAAAACAGTAAGTATATTTACGAATATTAAGGAACTAACACAATTAATGATCTGAAAATGTAGTTTACTTTTCTCTTTGCTTCCCAAAACTATAAACATAATTAATTTAAAATTATCATTATCTATAGTTTTATAATTTGTCGGCGTTTTGAAATATAAAGATCACTTTATAATCTTTCAATTTTACATCGATTTTAGAACGTTTTCAAAATGTGCTTAACACTTTTTTAAGATTTATCATGTAACACTTTTAAAATATACAAAACGGCAAGTATATTTACGAATATTGAGGAACTAACACAATTAAAAATCTGAAAATCTTGTTTACTTTTCTCTTTGCTCCCCAAAACTATAAACATAATTAATTTAAAATTTAATTTATATTATTATTCAAAGAGGTAAAATTTAAAAATATAATAAATATTTTTGGCGTTTGACACTGAACAATTGAACCTCTGGCGATCAAAAGAGCTTACGCGTAAAAGGCCATCGTTTTTATTGGCCCCTGGGTGATGTATTTGCAAGGGTTAAAATTTAAATTTTTAATTTATATATTCTAATAGAAAATCTCAATGCGCATATTTTTCCTTAAATACAATTTTTTTAATCTTTTTTAGTTTCAAAGATAATCGCAAAAAACTAACATTTTTCCAATGGACAAAAATTTAATTATTTTATCTTCAACTCGTTATAAATCTTACAATAATTGTAATTTCTTAATAAAATTTTCAGGGAATATGCTCTATTCTATATGTGTAAGCCAACAACTTTTATGAAAATTTAATAATTATTTACCAAGAATTTATAAAAAAAAATTTCTGACGCTTTGTGTTTAATAGGTATTGAAACTTTTAAACGTTTCGGGAGTCGAGGTAAGTAAAAAAAATTGAAATTTACTTATTAACAAAAATTTGAGAAAAGTTT
This sequence comes from Ganaspis sp. Gsp50, assembly GCA_011057455.1. Taxonomy (NCBI): domain Eukaryota; kingdom Metazoa; phylum Arthropoda; class Insecta; order Hymenoptera; family Figitidae; genus Ganaspis; species Ganaspis sp. Gsp50. Next base: position 3,768 of record WNHD01015607.1, on the reverse strand, counting down.
TAAAAAGTTTTTTGAAATTACTGTGATTTTTAGTATTCAAATTGATTAAAGTTTTAACTGCGGTAAGCAAAAGAATGTATTGAATTTTGAGCGCATGACCTTGATCAAGTTTATTGCTCTGAGGTTTCCAAAACACAGAAAGCATGTAGAAGACGATGATGTTGAAACTTTAATATAGTTAAAATAGTTACTCAAAAATTATAAACCACAGTGTTTTCAAAGTTGTAAAAAAGCTTAAATTAAATAACTAAATTAAATTAAATAATAATTACTTACATTTTATTAACATATTCCAATTATTGTAAAATTTACAACAAGTTAAAAACAAAATAATTAAAATTTTTGCTATTGAAAAAATGTTAATTTTTTTGTGATTATCTTCGAAACTAAAACAGATAGAAAAGCTTGTATTGAAGAAAGAATATGTGCACTGCAATTTTGTATTACAATATATAAATCAAAAATCAAAATTTTAACCATTGAAAATACAACACCCAGGGGTCGACAAAAACGACGGCGTTTCATGCCTAAGCCTCTTCGACCACCGGGGGTTCAATTGCTCATCATATAAGCTGTCGAATTAACATATTCTCTATAAAAATTCACTTTCGACGTATTCAATTTTAAAAATTCAAAAGAAAACGCTTTTATAAGTGAATGCAATTTAGGATTGACGTTTTTTCTGCTTTTTTGAAAGCTCTTCAGAAATACGAGTACCAGTTCGTCGTAACCAGTTCATTATGGTTTCTTCAATTTCGCGTTGAGTACTTCCATGATATTGATTCAGCAGAACATCTTAAATGAAATTTTTAAAGTATTAATGAATCATAAATGAAAACATTTTTTAGACAATATAACAAGAGAATAGATTTTCAACAAATTTAGCCACAAACTGCGCTTTTCAACCATACTCGGTAAAAAGGCTTTCATTGATGAATAATAAAGTATCTAATTTTAATTAAAAAATGAATGGTTTTCAATAACATTCAATACCTGATTGTGCATTTTTTAATGCCTAAAATTTGAGTTAGTTTCTTCTATACTTCATACATTTTTAAGCCAAAAGAAACGCTATTTTGTATGATTATATGTGACGCTTCACGGTGAAAGAGACTTGAAGTAGCAAAAATTTATTCCGTTTAATTAGATTTGTAAATTTAAATTTTTTTATGTTAAGAAGATCTTTGTTAAGAATTAGCTTTTAATTAAGTGTTATTTCTTTAAGTTAAAAATTATGAATTTTAAACGTCTTTTTTTAATAAATGACCCAGGTGTAAAAATCTTCGAAAGTACCTTTCGGGAGTTTTTCGGTAGTACTTTTGGGAGTATTTTCGGGAGTTTTGTCGAGAGTTTTTTCGGGAATTTCTCGGTATTATTTTCGGGAGTTTTTTCGGTAGCATTTTCGGTAGTTTTTCGGTAGTACTTTTGGGAGCATTTTCGGTAGTAATTTTGGGAGCATTTTTGGTAGTACTTTTGGGAGCATTTAGCGTTAAATAAAAAAAGGCGATTTAGTAAGCCTGTGCATGAAGCTCGAAAAGTCGGGTCGGTCAAGCCGACATTTTTTCAGGTCGAGTTGAGTCGGGTTTTCTCTAAAATTTTCTTTAAAAATTCTGGGACCCGAAGATTTCGTGAACTCGAAAAATTCAAGCGACAATCAACAAACTTGAATTTTATGAATATTTGTATTTATTTTTAAATTAATATAACTATAAGAGGCCCTGCTGAAGCCTCAACAATTTTTTGTGTTTAGAATTTTAATTTTATTTTCGAGAACACGAAAAGATCGAGATGCCAAAAATTTTCGAGCTTTTAAGAAGGCTCGAGCTCGAATTAAGCATGTATGATGGCGTGTACACCGGGCTCAGAAAAGTAGCTTAAATTAGTGGCTTTAATTAAGTAAGCTGCGCGCTAACTCACTTTTACATGCGTTTGTGTTTCTCGCGCAGCGTACCTGCGTTAAGCCAGTGCGCTTAAACAGCTTTAAGCTATCTCTAAGCCAGAAATTGATGCCCGGTGTACACGCTATCTATTAAACGTATGTTTTTTGTTCCATAAGCTTCATACAAGATATCTAATAGTGATTTAAAAAAACTTTGTATGGAATTTGTGGATGATTTCTTATAATATCTTTATTTAGGAAGTATCGTAGCTCACGCCGACCATGATACTTTGTCCGGAGGTTGAAATATAATTTGATTATTTAATATTTAAAATAAATATAAAATATTAATTAAAAATCAACTAAGCTACAATTGTAGATGCAATTTTGGTTAAACCAAATGGTAAATTTAATTTTTGTCCATACCAATAGTCACGGGCCAGTGCGTTTGTCATTACCACCTGCATGACATTCGTGGCAGCTTTTCTTGCGTTTTTACCACCGCGTTTCCTGATCTTGTTTTGCTACAAACACAATTTATTAGAAAAAAACAGCTGCCAAGTTGTAAATGAAGATTAACTTTAAGTACGAACATTTTTTATTCATTTCAACATGCTTTCTCATAGAGGTTACTTCCATCATTAAAATTTTTTTCATAAAAACACCACCACTAGTAGGTTGTATGATATTCAAACACTTTCAGGGACGTAGTTTCATTCCTGATTTGGGTACGCCTTATCAGGACTATGGCAAAATTTGTACAATACCGTCAACTGAGGTAATTATGTTACAAAAAAGTCAATTTTTTTAATTCTATGTTTGACCAAAACTCAGGATATAATGCAATTTTTTTTAACCATTACAAAGTGTTGTGGACATCCTTCAGAAGATTATCAGTAGTATTGCAACAGGGCTACGGGAACACTTACCGACCGTCGGTAATGCAGATTCCGTGGTTCTGATATGTGCTAAGTTGATTTTTACCTGCAGGGGTGAGCTGTTCTACCTTACCAACACTATTTTACCCTCCGATGTGTTCTACTTTACCGACCGAGTTAGTACTGGCCGCCGTCGCTACATGGCGCCACTAAATGTTTTTATTTAAATGTTGAAAGTGTGCAGGAAGTGGATAAATTTAAATATTCGCGCTCTTGGAATGTATTCTAAGTAGTTCTGGCTGTCGAAAAGAGATGGCGCCACTTTAGAATTAATTTTTTTGTTTGAGTGTTTTTAAATTTAAATTTTCGCGCTAAAGTCGGTAAGTACTTACCATCAGTCGGTACTGCAGATCCCTGCCATGGATCTTGACTCAGTCGGTATGGGAGGGTTCTACCTTACCGACATTCAAAGTCAGGTAAGTACTGCGCATGCGTACATTTACATTTTACATAATTCATAACACTAAAATCTATAGTTTTTTAAGTCATGAACTATAAAATTCATCAAATTTGCAGTTATTTCATGTTGCCATATTTCATCAGAGAACAAGGCATTAATGCACCTCTGTGTATGTACATTAATAAATTATGACAGTATACTTTATGTATGTTACCTATCCATTACTGAATTCTATCCTTTATCTTTCAAGTGCTTTCTGTTTCACGTTGTCGTATTTTGTTCTACGTATATCTCAAAGGTGCCTTCACAGCTCTGTAGGTTATCATGGTAGAACTCAGTTAACGAGAAAGGAAGTATGTACTCACCTTAATAGAGTAGTAGGCGCTTGTCAGATTCATATGTGTTCATATAAGTAAGACAAGTGCTAACCGAGGAAGGCTAAAGCATAATGCAAATCGTTTAATCTTATGAATGAGTGTGAGTAGTACAGATATTTTGTCCTGCTTCCACTCAATATTAAGTTGAAAGATTTTTATTGTGCTCTGGGCTGT
>WNHD01015605.1:0-11090 GCA_011057455.1 Ganaspis sp. Gsp50 | reverse complement strand
AAAATACCAAGAAAAAGTTGTCATGAAAAAACAAACATAACAAAAGAATAAATATTATTTAAGAAAAAAAAGATACACTATCATAAAAAAAACTACATTAAACATAAAAAACAAGACAAAACATCACAACAAACAAGATTGAACCTCATAAAAAACAAGATAAATCTTAAAAAACAAAAAGATAAAACAAAAAAAACCTCCGGCAAAAAAATGATGCTTTACAAATAAAAAAAATGTACAAAATGTGCTTTAATCTAGGAAAACGAAGAAAAAAATCTCACTGAAATTTGCGCAGATTCTTTGACTCTGAGAGTTGAATGAATAGCAGTTGCAGTTTGAATATTAATAACAACAGGAGGCGGAGGAGACTCAAGTTCAGGAACAGAATCTTCACTTTCCTTTTTATTTTCTTTTTTATTTTCCTCGATCTTTTCTTTCTTATTTTCTTCGCTCTTTTCTTGATTCTCTTCCTTCTTTTCTCCTTGATTTTCCTTCTTATTTTCTCCTTGAATCTCTTCTTTCTTTTCTCCTTGAATTTCTTTCTTTTCTCCTTGAATTTCTATCTTCTTTTCTCCTTGAATTTCTACCTTCTTTTCTCCAAGAATTTCTTTCTTATTTTCTCCTTGAATTTCTTCCTTTTTCTCTCCTTGATTTTCTTTTTTATTTTCTTCTTGATTTTGATCCTTTTCTCCTTGATTTTCTGCCTTTAATTCTGTTTTATTTGCTTCTTGAATTACTTCCTGGATTTCTTCCAGTTCAGCCAGATCGTTCTTCATGTCGTCAGTTTCATCGGGTTGACATTCAGCAGCAGATTCCTCTTCCTCTTGTTCTGAAACTTGAACCCCGTTTGCTGGAGTTTCGTCCGAATCGTCCTCAATTACTGCTGGTTCATTCTGAATGCAACAAACAAGCGATTACATTTTTTGTAAAATCATATATGATATTCCATTAATGTTCTTTCATTTAATCAATCAATAATTTAATGAACAATTTAATAAACGAAAAAATTTAATAAACAAAGAAATTAACAAATAAAGAATTTTGTAAACGGAGAATCTAATAAATAAAGAATTTAATCAATAAAAAACTCAATAAAAAATTTAGTAAACAAAAAAATTAACGAAGAATTTTATAAACAGAGAATCTAATAAAGAATTTAATCAATAAAAACTCAATAAACAATTTAGTAAATAAAAAATTTAATTAACAAATAATTTAATGTAGAAAAAAAATGTTTTATATATTATAATATATAAATGTTGTAATATTTGAAGAAATGCTTCAAAAATTCAAAGAAAAGAAAATCATTTAAATATGTTTAATTCCAAAATAAAAAATTATACTTTCAAATGTTATTCACGAAAAATTCTGTTAGCAAATTCTGGTAATTTATTTACTGATTCTGTTTATTTAGTAATAGACCGAGTAAAATTATAAATTTCTCTGCAAAAAGAAGCTTAATAGACAACGAAGATAATTGTAAAAAAATTCTAAATGATTAGAATAAAAAAAATGTTGCAACTCGGACGAAAGAAAATCTCGAAGCGAAAAAAACAACAAAGATAAAAAAAAGGCAAAAGAAAAAAGGCAAAAGACAAAAAAAGACGAAAGCCAAAAAAGAACAAAAAAGGCAAAATAAACAAAAAGGACAAAAACAAAGAAAAAACAACACTAAATGCAAAAATCAACAGAAAAAAGACAAAAGAACCAAAAAACAACAAAAGAAAAAAAACAAATAAATACGAAACAAAAAAGCAGCATAAAAAAAAAACAGAAAAAAGAATCAAAAAGAAAAACAAACAGGAAAAGAAAAATACAATAAAAAATCGTATACAATGAAAGATTAAATCTCGAATAAAAAAAACATCCGAGTCAGAAATTCTTTTTTTAGGAATTAAAAACAATGAAAACTGGTTTTCTACGTGAATACAAAAATACTTTATTAAAAAAGGTACGAATTTTCGCAATATAAATTAAACTCTAATAATAAAATCGAGTCAATAATTCAAGCTTAATTAAAATATAGAATATAACCTATAAACAAAAAAATGTCCGTCAAATTGTAATAAAACGCAAATTAAAGAATAATTTAAAAAACAAAAATAAATCAAAAAACGGTCGTTCTAGAGAATAAATAATTGGCCTGCGTTAATAATTACATCTTCTTCGACTTCCTGTGCTTTTCTAGGCGAACGAGCACTTCGAGTCGCAACTTTTTTAACAGGCTTTTTTGCAGGTGTCACAGCAACTTTTCTGGCTGCTCTTCCGGATCTTGTGCGACGAACTAAAACAAAAATAAACCAATCAATATTCATTAAACCAATTCATTCATTAAATACCGATTATTGAACCAACAATTTGTTACCAAGAAAAAAAACAAAATCCCTTCCTTATAATACACAGAAAACAAACTCAACAAATCTGAATCGTTAAATCCGAATTTTCTCTTCGTTTAATAATTTATTAATTTATTTAAAAATGACCATCATCTTCAATATTTTCCGGTCTTGCGACCTAACCTTTCAAAACCGGAAATCAACGTAATGAGAACGTTACTTGCAAACTTTGGTTCTCAAAATGAGGTTAGATTTTTGAAAAACATTAGAAAATGTAAATAACAGATTTTTTGTGCAATGAGGAGTGAATTATCAAATTAATAAAGGTGGGACGCCATTTATTCAATGGCGGGTCGATCACGAGCCACTGCGAGGAGCCGGTCTTGTAAAATCATAAAAATCGCGTTCTGAACGATAATTGCGACAAAACGAGAATTTCGGATTTTCATTACACTTACCTGGTTCTTCTTGAACAATTTCTGCCTCGTCTCCGCTCAAGGTCGACATTTCGGTGTAAAAACAACGTCTAGAATTGTACGGCGATGCAAAAAATCTAATAGCGCGTAGAAAACTAAACGTCCAAAAATGGCCGACCTGGGAAATAAACTCAGTGGGCAATAGATCTTCTTTACCGACACTTAAATCAGTTCTTTTTAATTAACCTCTCGATTAATTACTTTTTTAGCAAATTTAATCGCTTTCATAAAGAAGATAAATTTTATATTTATTAACATAAAAAAATAACATAAAGCGTTTTTACAAACAGTGCGCATGCGTGTGGACTTCACTTCTATTGGTTAACAATTTTGCGCGCTTTTTGACTTTTCGTGATTAGAATCAATTTTCAGATTCGAATAACAAGTGAATATTGTATTCGAATCGAATACGTAAAAGAAACATAAAGAAAATAGAAGGTGTAGATTAAAGAAAACTGATCATTATTAACAATCACGTAAAATTAAGCACAGCTTTTATTGCAAAAAGAAAATTGTTTTCAGTAAACCAATCTGCGCATGCGCACACATTTGTTTTCTATTGGCTCTAGCTTTCGCGCTCTTTTGTTAGATTATTTGAAAATAAAAAAACAAGTTTTAAGTAACGGATTAAAGACAAATGAAAAGTAAACGAAAAATAAATTAAGTAGAAAAGTAAGAAAAGTAAATTAAGCAAACTTGAAGTAAAGTTCTAAAGTAAATTTCATTGTTTGTGATATACTTAATTGATATAAAAAGCGGTAGTAAGAAAAAGGCAAAAAATGTTGATTGAACGTAGCAACAAATCGAAAAGCCCAGTAGCGTAAAAAGTTAACCCAGTGCCCCTGTCCGTATTTTAGTTTTTCAACAGCGCCACTTTTTATTTGTTTTGTCAGCTGTTAACGAAGCGTCATCAAAACAGGCGCTTTTTCACAAAAACCTCAATTTCCCATTGTTTAAAACCTACTAAACCTCAAGTGCAAAAATCGTGAAAATGAAGTGAAAATCCCCTTTTCCAATAATGCATGAAACTCAATGAAAATGAGAGGGAGGCAGAAATCGCAGTGCTTCTGCGTCAATGAATAAAAGTGAAAAGACTGCAAAAAGTCTGATAATTAATCAGTCTTCGCTTTCGATCCATTCGATCGTCAAACAAACATTGAATCGCGAAGCTAGGTTAGGTTTTCCCAATATTGCAAACAGCAATCCTGATTGCAAATCCTCACTACAATATTCACAAGAAAAGTTTGACAAATTTTCAATGTCAGAGCGATTACCTGCTCCGGTTGCCTTCTGTACAATCGTTTCGGGAAATGTCTTACAGTGACGGCGGGGGACGTTCAGTACGAAAATCAAGCAGCAGATCGCCAAAAAAATTACGTGTAACAAAAGCGGAAAATAGTGACAGGACGACAACGACGATAACATACAGTGGCCGTTTTGGTGAAGCAAGTCAAAACCCGCCATCGATTCATAAAAGGAATCTTTACGTTGTTTCGTTCCCGCTAATTTTTCTATTCAACATTCTTCGCTCCCTGATTTACCAGCTTTTCGTCGTTTTTAAGTACTTGTACGCGTCCACCACGTACTTGATTCGCAGAAGGCAAGTGACAAAAAACACCTGTCAGTTAGAAATCGTCGTTGATAGAGAAACTGCAGAGAATTGTCTGCGAGTTTCCACAAGAGAGGACGAGGGGATGTCGCAAATTGTCAAGAGGCCGGGTCCAGGACCCGGGGATCCTCTTCTCGCTAAACAGAAGCATCATCATCGAAGGGCCTTTGAGTTTATCAGCAAGGCTCTTAAAATTGACGAGGAAAATGAGGGTAGATTCGAAATTTTCTAACCAAACTTTTTTCCGAATTTTAATTCTTTTTGAGTGTTTTCTCAATTTTCCAGGTTGCTGGAGTTATTCTTTTTCTTTCGTTTTTAATCAGTTTTTTTCTCTTTCGGTTTTTAACTAGTTTTTTAAAACATTTGTTTCCTTTTTTTGGTATTCTTTCTTTTTTTGTTACTCTTTTTTTTTGTTACTCTTTCTTTTTTTGTTACATTCACATTTTTTTCGTTTTTGTTACATTTGTTACGTTTCATCAATTTCAATGTTTCAAGAATTGTCTCATATTTCTTAAACATTTAACCAAAAGTTTCTTGTTACAAGAATGCGCTAAACATTACGAATTAAAAAAAGCTGAATCTTATTTTTTAAAATCAAACACGTTTTCATTTTATTTTTTTAAAATTTTTTTCCTTTTTCGTATTCTATTTATAATATTATTTTTTTAATTCTATTTCTTGTTTTTATTCTATTTCTAATATTATTTTTTTAATTCTTGTTTTAATTAATCATCATTTCAATTATTTCTATTTATTAATTTTAATTTTTTTTTAATGTTATTTTTCGTTTTCTTGCTTTTTTAAATGCAATACGGGTTTTTATTAACAAAAAAAAGAAAAGAAGAAGCAATTCCGCGAATCGTGTAATGCGTTTTTTATGATGCAGAAAATTAATAAAGTGTCTTTTTTCAGGTCACAAGGAAATGGCCATCGAACTGTATAAAAAAGGGATTGGAGAATTGGAAAAAGGGATCGCTGTCGAGTGTTACGGTGGTCGAGGAGAAGTCTGGGAAAGAGCACAAAGACTGCACGAAAAAATGAGAACTAATCTGGCAATGGCCAAGGACAGACTCGATTTTCTCGGTACATTCTTTTTCCTTTTTTTTTTCTTTTTTAAAAAAAACTCGCTTTCTCGATCTAGTTTTCTATGATTTCCAAATAACTGCTAATTGTCGAAACCTAAATTTCCTTTTTCATCGTTTTGTCGCACCTTTCGTAAGAATTTTTACGTTTTTGGAAATCTTGGAAATGCGGATCATTAAATGTTTTTAAAATGAAGATCTGAAATCTTTTATTAATTTTACTTTTTGTTAATTTATAAATTGTTGATTAATTTATCAATTATTAGTCAATGTGTCAATTATTACTCAATGTGTCAATTATTATTCAATGTGTCAATTATTAGTTAATATATCAATTATTTTAGTAAATATATCAATTATTTTAGTAATTTTGAATCCAGTCGCAAAATTGATGCAGGATTTCAGATATCAATTAATTTTCAATCTCGATGTTAAAAGTATGTGTTTTTGAAATAGGTGACCTTTTGTTCTGCGCATGCATCAAGGCCCAAATTCATTTTAAATTAGAATGAAAATCTTCAATTTCGCCTCTCACATTTCCAACAAAGAATTTCCTTGAGAACTAAAAATATTTGCATACAATCAATCTAGAAGTTACAACAAAATATCAAACAATATTTTTTTATTCCAACATAATGTAGATTTTCTAAAAATAAAACAAAATATTCTTTTAGATTCAAATTGCGCAGATTTGCACATTTTTCAAAATATCTTTATATCTAAAATCTAAAACACTTTTCTCAAAAAAAAGAGAATAACAAAAAATAAAATAACAAAATAAAATAACATAAGATGAAATAAAAAAAAAGAAATAACATAAAATAAAATGACATAAAATAACATAAAATAAAATAACATAAGATGAAATAAAAAAAGAAATAACATAAAATAAAAAATAAAATAAAAAAGCAATTTTACAGAAAGTTTGCGAAATGTGAAAGAAATTGTTATCAAAATTAGAAAAGATTGTAGAAGACGAATGCCATTGACATATAATTGTGTTGTAGTATTGTGCAGCATGGCAGAGAATGTTTTTTTCTTATTTTTTGTAGTGAGTGTGTGCGAGCTGAAAAAAATGGAGATCGCCAACGAGACTCAAGGATCAGAGCGGGAATTCCAAGACGTTCCCGAGGAACGTTCTGCAAATCACTTGAGAGCCAGGCGAAATTTTCAAGTGAATCAGAAAAAAACAAATCACGTACAAAATCACGTTCACACACATTCACTAAATCAGCCGCAAACATTTAATTCTGGACATTATAATTTTACACAAATCCCAAAGCTCCAAAGGCCTCGATCTCCAAAAAATTCACGTACAGCCGAAGGTACTTTCATTCCATTTTTATTTTTATTTTCTAATTTCTCTTCCTTTTTGCGTAATGCACCGCAATTTTTTCTCCACAACTGCATGATTGTCGTTCTAGTTCTGTCAATGGCAAAATAATTTGTAACAGAACATTTTTATTGAAATTGAAACAAAATGGAAACAAAACTTTTCTATTGAAATTTAAAAATAAAAAATACCTTTTTATCGAAAATAATGAAACAACTTTTTAATAATGAAACTTTTTATTGCTATTTAAAAATCAATTTTTATTGCTATTTAAAAATCAATTTTTATTGCTATTTACAAATCAATTTTCATTGCTATTAAAAAATTTGATTAAAAATTTAAAACATTGAAAATTCAAATTCATTACAAAACACTCTTATTGAAATTTAAACATATTTTCCAAACATTTTTATTGAAATTTGAAAGCGCTTTAATTTTGAATGTTAATTTTGTTCTGTAGGAACAGAAACAAGTGGATTTGGAATCGAAAAAGAAAAATTGAATTTAGTGGAAGCGAATAGAGAATTTGGATCGAAAAAGGCGTAGAAAAATAGAATAAAAATGTATAGAGGGATAAAAGTGAAACTGAAAATTGAATTAGAAAAGTAGAAAAATAGAGAAGGGAATGAAAATAAAACTGAAAATAGAATTTGGAGCAAAATTGGAAATAGAATTAGAAATAAAATCAAAAATAAAAGTAGAAATAGAACTAGGGAACCAGAAATAGAAATAAAAGTAGAAATAGAACTAGAGAACTAAAAATAGAAATAAAAGTAAAAATAGAACTAGAGAAATAGAAATAAAAATAGAAATAGAAGCAAAACTAGAAAAATAGAAATAGAATTTATTTCTCTTAAAACTAGAAATAAAAATAGTAAAAAAAAAGTAGAAATAAAAATAGAAACAGAAAACTAGAAAAATAGAAATTATTTCTCTTAAAACTAGAAATAAAAATAGTAAAACAAAGTAGAAATAAAAGTAGAAATAGAAGTAAAACTAGAAAAATAGAAATAAATTACAATTAATTCTTTTTATTATTAATAACAAATTAATAATGCTAAATTAATTAATAATAAATGAATTATAATATTATTAAAATATATATTGTTTCAGCATCGGGGAGAAAATTGACGATTCCTGGAAAGAGGATTTCTGGGGGTGCGATAAGCAAGAGTCAAACGCTACCACGAAGTATGGGAAGATCGACACCGTCGTTGCCTTGTCACAGAACTGTTCCTATAAAACCTTGCTCGACGCCGCCGGCAGTTAAGAGACAATTGTCAGTGCCCGGAAACGGCTCGCCGATCAGAAGACCCGGAACTCCGAATGCGGCCAGCAGCAATCGAGGAACGCCGACCAGAAAAATTCCAAATTTAAAGGGAGTCGATCCAAAACTTGCTCAAGTCATCCTCGACGAAATTTTAGAAGGAGGCACTGCCGTTCATTGGGAGGACATCGCCGGACAAGATGTGATTATTTTCATTCCAGACAATTCATTTCTTTTATTCTTTTAGTACTGAAAATAATTCAGTCTTTATTTCTTAAAGGAAATTTTTTAAAACTTTGAAAAACAATTTTTTAAACTACTATACAATTTTTTAGACTTTGATATGATTTTTTAGACTTTTAAATCTTTTTTAAACTACGATCAAATTTTGTAGACTTTCAATGCACTTTTTAGACTCTGAAACGATTTTTGAAACAACGAAACGATTTGCTAGACTTTAAAACAATTAATTAAACCACGCAGTGCTTTTTTAAACTTTAAAACAATTTTTTAAAATTTAAGACAACTTTTTAGACTTTGAAACAATTTTTTTATTTTTAAAACAATTTTGAGACATTAAAAAACGTTTCTTAAATTTTTTTTAAACAGTTCGTCTGGACTTTCTATTATTGCTTTTTGTGAAATTTTAAAGCGCCTTTTGTAAACTTTGATCAAATTATTTTATAGTTTAAAAAATTGTATCCAAATCGTTTCAAAATCTACAAAAATCTTTAAAAATTTAAAAAAAAACATAGTTTAATTAATCGTTTTAAAAACAAGCAAATAGTTCAGTAGTTTCAAAATTTTTTCCAAAATCTAAAAAGTCGGTTAAAAGTCTAAAACAATCTTTCCGTAGTTTTGAAAATCATTTCAAAGTCTAAAAACTTCTGTTCAAAAAACAAACATCTGTTCTACAAAATTGTTTTGTAGTTTAAAAAATCGTACCGGGGTTTTAAAAATCTTTCCAGAATCTGAAATGTTTCAAAATTAGTTTCAAATTTTAATAAATTGTTACATATTTTATAAAATCGATTCAAAGTCTAAAAAATGGTTTTGGAGTTTCAAAAATCGTTCCGAAATCTAAAAAATGTTTTCAAATTTGAAAAAATCATTCTGTAATTTAATCAATCATTTTAAAGTCTAAAAAATAGTTTTAAAAATCATTCGAAAATAAAAACAATCGTTTCGTAGTTTAAAAATCATTTTAAAGTTTAAAAAATTGTCTCGAAGTTTAAAAGTCGTTTTAAATTTTAAAGAATAGTTTCAACATTTAACAAGCGCTTTATAGTTTACAAGGATTGTTTAAAAATTCTTTTTAACTTGTCTTAAATGTTCAAAAGTTTTATTTTCTAAAAAATCGTTATTTGTAAAAAAAGCGCTTCAAGGTCTAAAAAAATTGTTTCAAAAAAAAAAAAATTTGTAAAATCGTTTTAAAAGTTGTAAGAAAATGATTGAATTCGTTTTAAATTTGAAAAAATATTTTCTAAATCGTTCAAAAAGTATTGAAAATTCTTTCAAAGTTGTTTTAAAATATAAAAAATTAATTTAATTTTTTAAAAAGCCATTTTAAACTTTAAAAAGTCACTCTAAACTTTAAAAATTCACTCTAAACTTTAAAAATTCACTCTAAACTTTAAAAAGTCACTCTAAACTTTAAAAAATCACTCCAAAGTTCAAAAACTCGTTGTGTAAATTAAAAAAATGGTACTAAAAGTTTTAAAAAAATGATTTTTATTTAAATAAATATAATAGAATAATTTCCTTGTTTTTCTGTAAATTAAAAGAAATGCTTGTTTTTCAGACTGCAAAGCAGGCTCTGCAGGAGATGGTGATTTTGCCTTCGCTGCGTCCGGAACTGTTTACGGGTTTGCGGACTCCGTCACGAGGATTGTTATTGTTTGGTCCCCCAGGAAATGGAAAAACCCTCTTGGCACGAGCAGTCGCGACTCAGTGCAACGCCACCTTCTTTTCCATATCCGCGGCAAGCCTCACTTCGAAATATGTCGGAGAAGGTGAAAAATTAGTGCGCGCTTTGTTCGCCATCGCCAGAGAATTACAACCCTCAGTAATTTTTATCGACGAGGTCGATTCTCTTTTAAGCGAGCGCAGAGACAATGAGCACGAAGCTTCCAGGTGCGACTGCAAATTCCCGTTTCTTGTATTTTAATTGCGAGAAATCAAAATCAGATATTTGAATCCGATCACGCTTGTTTTTGTAACATTTGTTTTTATTGCGTTTCTGTATTTTAATTGATCTTTGATTTTTTATTTTGATCGCGGTTTTTTTATTTCGATTGCGTTTTATCGTAATTGCATTTATTTTATTTTAATTACTTTTTAATTGTGTTTGTTTTATTTTAATTACGTTTTGATTGCGTTTGTTTTATCTTAATTGCACTTATTGATTTAATTACTTTCCATTTTAATGGAGTTTTAATTTGCTTTTCTGTATATGTTATTATTTTCTTCTTCTTCTTCTTCTTCTTCTTCTTCTTCTTCTTCTTCTTATCGTTTCGAAACTAAAGGTTTCTTTTTGTTACAGACGATTGAAAACTGAATTCCTCGTGGAGTTTGACGGGCTTCCTTGCAATCCGGAAGAGAGAGTCCTGGTGATGGCGGCCACGAACAGACCCCAGGAACTTGATGAAGCAGCGCTGAGAAGATTTACAAAACGAGTTTACGTAATGCTACCTGATCTGAAAACCAGAGTTGTTCTTTTAAAAAGACTTTTGGCAAAACACAATGATCCTTTGACCGAAGAGGAATTAAATCGCATGGCCGTTTTGACCGAAGGATATTCCGGAAGCGACTTAACGGGCCTTGCAAAAGACGCCGCACTTGGACCAATCCGAGGTCTTTCATCACTTGATTATATTATCACAATATTATTATTAACTAGCAAATTATACGCGCGCTAAAGCGCGCTAGAATTATGTAGGCAATCTTTAAATTACTTGAATTGAATTTAAATCAAAGATTTACTTTTA
>WNHD01015599.1:0-10844 GCA_011057455.1 Ganaspis sp. Gsp50 | reverse complement strand
AAATATACTTAAAATTACTTTAAAATACTTCAAAATATTTAAAGATACTCCAAAATAATTCCAATTTTTTAAAAATATTAGTATTTTTATAAGTGTTAAATAATTCATACAAAGATTTTAAAATATTTTAAAGTTATATTTAAAAACTAAGAAAGTACTTTAAAATACTTCAAAATATTTATAAATACTTAAAATTACTTTAAAATATTTCCAAATAATTCAAAATAATTCAAAATAATATTTTAAAATACTTCAAAATATCTAGAAATACTTAAAAGTCTTTAAAATATTTCAAAATACTTGAAACTATTTTGAAATACTTCAGTTTACGTAAAAATACTTAAAATTACTTTAAAATATTCAAAAATACTTAAAACTACTTTAAAATACTTAAAAATATTTTCAAATACTTCACAATACTTCAAAATATTTAAAAACGCTCAATAAAAAGATTTAAAAGCATTAAAAAATACTTCATAGTATTTAAATATACTTAAAGTTACTTTAAAATATCTCAAAATATTTCAAAGTATTTAGGAATATTAGTATTTTAAGTATTAAATAAAGTATAAAAAGATTTTAAAATATTACAGTTTTTCAAAATGTTTTAAAAGGATTTAAAATACTTCTAGAGTACGTCAAAATACTTCTAGAGTACATAAAAATATTTAAAATTACTTCAAAATACTTAAAATGGTTTTAATATTTAAAATAATGACCTTGATTAATTAAAATTTTATAGAAAATTACTTTTTCAATAATCCTGAGAGCATTAAATAAAAAACTTTCATGTTTTTCAAAAGTAGTTCAAATTCTTACAAAATATTGAAAAATTAACTTTTTTAATACACACAAACACACAATATAATGGAAATTTTTCTATTTTTTTCATGGAGAATCATGGAAAACTCATTGAATGGAAGAAAATAAATTTTGTATTTTTAAATTAATAGCAAGAGATTAACTAACGTTTTTAAAATTGTTGAATATTACTATATGTGACACGATCTGAAGAAAGGGACCTTAGAAGAATTTAAATATAGGTTATTTTTACTGGTAGTTTTAACTTGATAAATACTTTCTTTTCAATTTATATTTGCAACGAAAAAAGGATTTTCTGGAATAGCCTTTTTGTATACTGTCGAGAAAAACTGTTTCTGTCAGCAGATAATTAAAAAGAGAAGCATTAATTAAGTTAAAACTGTCAACAAACATAACCTATTTTCAAATGCTTCTGAGGTCCCTTTCTTCAAATCGTGTCACATATTTTTATTTTCTTTCTTCATTCCAAAATCCCCTTTCTATGAAAGAAAATCCTCTGTTTTAAAACCGAAAATCCCCTTTTGCACCTAAAATTGAAGGAAAAAACGACTGTGATCCCTGATATCGTATCATATGAAATATAAAAGAAATGTTCGTTGGTCGGCTTTACTGTAAATGTTGCGCACTAGATGATAATGAAATAATAAGATTAATGTCGATAATTATGTAAAATGCGCAAATGTTTATTAATATTAAAAATTGATTTTGTAGGTTTATGCCGGTTTGACATATAAGTTGTCTCTGGAGTTTCCGCAAAGTTATCCTTACAGTGCGCCAACGGTTCGCTTTGCAACTCAATGTTTTCATCCGAACGTTGACACCGCCGGCAACATTTGCCTTGATATTTTAAAAGACAAGTGGAGTGCTTTGTACGACGTGCGCACAATTCTACTTTCAATACAGTCCCTTTTGGGCGGTAAGTACATACGCAAAAAATCCCAGTAGAAAAAAGATTATTTAGAAACTGAAAAGATGATGAAACAAGCCTTGTGTGTAACAAGAAGAGTTTTCTTGGTGTGTAATCACTTTTTTGTCTTTTCGATTATTAGACTGGTTTGATAAATCATCACCTCCATAAATATCAAAAACATAATTATAAAATATTAATTAAAGACACAGGATATAATTCTTTGAACCCCTGACAAGTAATTATTAAGTGCAATATTTATTAAAGTGCTTTTTGACGATTTCACAGTAAAATTACGAAAACGGGAATTTTTCTTATGGGAAATTAATGCTAGATTTCAAGGTGTTTGAGCAATTTTTAAATATTAACCGATTTAAAAAATAGGGGTATTTTTTGAATTTTTGAACTTTTTGAGGGGAAAGTGCAAAATATTTACGACTTGTATTTTTGGGACGCCCTATTCTACATCTTCAAAAATCATTATAACGTTTCTTTAATTTCTTTTTTTTATTATTATTAAAATTTGAAGTCTTTCTATTTTTAATTGACTTTTTACGACGTTGTTTATGAATTTATGTGACTCGATCTTTTAAAAACCCTTTCAGTCTATCCGAAGAATGTAATAAAAATTAATAGACAATGAAGGTATTCAAGATGTAAAAAATACTGTTATATTGCAACAATAATATAAAAAAATAAGATAATGAAATAGCAAAAATAAAAAATTGTTAATTATTATTTCTGTACTTTGTATATGTTTTTATTTTTTATTTTATTTTTTATTTTATTCATTTATTTGTATTTATTTATATTTATTAATTTATATTTATTTATATTTATATTTATTAATTTATATTTATTTATATTTATATTTATTTATATTTATATTTATTTATATTTATTAATTTATATTAATTTATATTTTTATTAACATTTATTTACATCGCTGCCTCCTAGAAGAAGTATTGTTTTTATTCATTTATTAAATAAAAGTTTTTCTTACTTCCTTGTTTTCAAAATACTACGTTCAATGTTTATATAAAATTGCTTCATTTGTTACTAAAAAGTGTGTTTTTTTTTTCAACAGAGCCGAACAATGAGAGTCCTCTAAATCTTCAAGCTGCGGAACTTTGGAGCGACCAAACAAAATACAAGAAACACCTGAAGGACGAATACGACAGGGCTCTGAGTAGAAGTCAACAAGACTCATGATAAGCAATATTTACATTTCGATCAACTATTAATTTCCAAAAAAAAAAGAGAAAAAAGAAAAGAAACACTGCACTGAGTCCTCACAACTTTCAGAATTATTTTATTTTATTATAATTTTTTTATAGATAATTTTTTTGTGTAAAATCAGTAGAATTAGTTTTCAGATGTACTTTTATTTTCCCTGTTTCTTCGTGATTTTCAAGGGAGCAAGTAGGGATTTATATAATCATATTTGTGTCAGCTACATTTAAAAAAAGCTGATATTTGCGACTCGAGCTGTTTAGTCGTCTTTATAAATGTGTTCAAGTAGTTGTCTTCTAAGTGCTTTCAAATTTAAAAATTGTGTGTAATTCTAGACGAACACGAGTCGTGAATACGAGCGAGAAACTCATCCAAATCTTAACGATTTTTTGATGAACGTAGATATTTATTTAACGAGTGATCGATAGAAAATGGTCTCATAAAAATTGAATAGCGATTGTGTATTAATTATGAAAATTTATAAGGTGCGATCACTTAGTTGGTTGTAACGTGTAATTTTGGAATAAATATTTAAAAAATAAAGTCTCTTGTGCAGCTGATAAGTCACCTTATCAAATCAAGGACTGTATTTAATATTTTAGTTAATTCATTTTAATCTAGAAAATTCGTCTTTCAATGTATTCTTGATTCTTAAACGTGACTTGAGAACGGAATAAATCTTCATTAATCATCAAATTCTGTGATTGTTGATTTTTATCCCCTCGTAAAATATTTTCAAATATTTTAAAACCCTTTCTATTACTGTCAAATGCTTTTTTAATTTCATTAATAATGAAATAATTAAGTAAATTTCAAATACATAAATATTTATATGAATTTAAACAAAAAATTTGAGGTAAAAAGAAGATAAATAGAATTGAACTTACAATTAGTCTATTAAGAGATATAGAATTAGACGTTAAAGGGTCAAAAATTGAAAATAGATTAGTTATCATTTAGGAAAAAAAATTTTAGAATTTAATTTATAAAATGAAAAAGTAATTATGTATTTTTTAAAATTAAACTAAATTAATGATTGTAAGATTATATAAGTAGTGAAAAATAAATTATTAATGGTAATCAATTTATAGGTTTTATTTGTGATCATTAAAAGTAAATTTTTTACTATAAATAATTTCAAAAATTATTACTTTAATTTAAGATATTTAATGGGGTAGATTTATAGAATTAATACATTAATTTGGATAAATAAAATATTAAATAAAAAGTTTAAATAATTTTTAGAGAATTTTAATTTATAGGATATGTGTGTATAATATATAATTAAATTTGAAAAATTTCTGTAGGTATAGGAATAGGTGGGATTGGGATATAAAGGGGTTCATTAAAAAAAGAATCTTTAACTCATTCAATAAAAAGTATAGGATTAGTAATTTCTATTGATAATGGTATAAATATATTCTTAGTCTCATAAATTTCTGAACATTGACCAAAAAAAAGTTCTAGGACGATTAGAATTTAAATTAATTTGGTTTAATCGTCCTGGGACAGAATTAATTTTTGTTTATTTATATTTTATTTATTAATTTATAATTATTATTATTTATTATTATTATATTTCTAAAAAATAGTAAAAAAAAGTATTCAGAAATTTATACTTCAAGATATACTTCAAGATATGTAAAAAGTTTTTAAACTATTTCACAATACCAAAAACTACTTTAAAAAATTTCAGACTACTTAAAAATATGTTTATCAAACTATTTGAAATGTCATTAAAATATATAAAAATAGATAAAATTACTTTAATATACTTCAGACTACTTCAAAATATTTAAATACAGGTACTTTTAATAACTTTGAAACATTTTTAAACACTTCCCGATCCTTCAAAATATATTAAAATACTATAAAAAATTTGTAGTAGTCAACCTGCCCACCGCGCGGTAACTTCCTGTAGATTTTTATTTTACCGACACATATATATGTAGAAAAATTAATGATATTTATATATCTATATGTCGGTAAAATAAAAATCTACAGGAAGTTACCGCGCGGTGGGCAGGTTGACGTCATATTAAAATACTCTATGAACTTGGGCGTCTGCGTCTGCTTAATGCTGACGTGGAAAGTGACGCTATGAAGTAATTTCATCTTTCTGATAGGTTTTAGTGTTGGAAATTGATTTAAGTGATATTTATGTGAATGTAGTTGATTCCAAGCAACATAATAATACATAGTTTTCTGGAATGTTCTGGAATAACAAGTGTTTATCATGACTTTTAAAGCTTTTTATCTGCGCAAAGGGACAAACAGTGTCTAAGACAGAAAAACAATCTTTCGTCTTCTTAGAAAAACCTCTTCAGGTTATAATAGTTGTCAATCATTCTGAGTCTTTTTTACAATATTGTTTTAATGTAAATTACGTGTGTTCCTATTTATGTGTTTAAAATATTTGTGTCTGCTCACTGTGAAAGAGAACTTACGTCAAACAAAGTTTAGGTTATGTTTAGTGATAACTTTATCTTGATTAAACATTCATTTTTAACTTCTTAATATTTTAAAAGGCTACTTCAAAGAAATAGGAATTTTTAATTTTTTTCTATAGCTCGTGTCAAATATTTCTCTTTTTTAATTGCTTTTAATTGACTCTCGATAATGATTCGAAGCGCTTTCACAAAGCAATAAGTTTCTTACCTTTCCTTATTATGTTTAGGTATATTGGATGAATGGAAAATTCGCGCATTCAGAAAAATTCAGATTCTGAATTGCTTTCAATTATTCTCTTTTTACCGGGGAACTTACGAACGGGATTTCTAGGGGCTATTGTTTTCATTACTTAAAATCTACTATATAGTTTTCAAAAATTTGTTTCCTAATATGTAAATAAGTTTATATAGTTCATCTTTTTTAAATATTCTTAACAGGCTTTTGTGTTACGAAGCTAAAAATAAGTAAATGATTAGTTTACGAGAAGTGCAACATAACCTCAACAATGTAGCTGTCATTAAATGATGGTCATTTGTTAATCAATGTGCAATTTTAAAATAATGCTAAATTTTGAATAAATACTTTCAAATTTATTATTTTAAAATAATGTTATTTTTCAAGTTGATATGGATTTCAATAAAATTTATGGGCTTTACTTTCAAAAATGTTCAATAATTGCTACAAAAATAATAGCTCCAAACATCGGGCTATTTTATCCACACCTTTGAAATTTTATAACTTCGAAAAAACAATTTATTTTTCTTGTCTAACTTATTAAATCAGAAGGATGTTCACAACGTAATTCCACAGTAATTTTTTTTTATATAAATTTGAATTTAAGTTAAGAGTTGAATAGGTTAGCATTTTTCTGAGAACTATAGCCCCGGTTGACGGTACTTGCAAATATTTTTCCAAATACTTCCCAATACTTAAAAATATTTTAAAATACTTAGAATGCCTTTAAAATATTACAAAAATACTCAAAACTATTTTAAAACACTTCAGATTTTTGACGTTTAAAATCCAATTCTATTATATTTTCGTCACCAGGATATCTCCAGAACGCTTTGACCAATTTTAATAAAATTTTTTGGAGTTTTTATACTCGGGAATGTCAAGATTTACGTGCAGGGATTTTTAGAAATTCGCATTCAAATGTTTTTGAGCCCATTTTTTTTAAAAAAAAATCAAATTTTTAATCCAACCCAATTCTACATAAAAAAGCGAATCGATCTACCAATATAAAGTATATATTTCACCAATATTTTATGAAAGAAAGACGGTCTCATTTTTTTAGAATTAAAATCCCATTGTTTGAAAATGACTATTAATATAAAATATTTTTAATGGCACTTCCTTTGGGAATTAATTTGTGCGTTATAAAACAAATCGATTGTTCTACATAAAGTACATATTTTATGAAGAATTGACAGAGTAAATTACAATTTTTGATTTTTTTGTAATTTGAAATTGCATTTCTTATCATAACTTTTAAAATGATCATTTTTATATTATAGTTCGTTTAAAAAAAATATTTATCAATGAAAAACGAATCGTCTGACGTATATAAAATATATATTTTATCAGAAATTTATAAAAAATTTTACTTCAGAACTACTTTTGATATTTAAAATTCAATTTATATTATTATAACTTTTATCATTTTTCAATAATATTGTCTTCTTAAAAATTGTTCCAGATTGCTTTTTGCAAAAAAGAAATTTTCCTATGAGGAAGCAAAATATTCATGAAATGAACATGATTTTACACTTGTTAAACTATTTTTGTAAGCAAATAATTGAAAGAGAAACATTAATTAAGTTAAAACTGTCAACAAACATAACCTATTTTCAAATGCTCCTAAGGTCCCTTTCTTCAGATCGTGTCACATATTATTATTAAAAAATAGGGAAATTGTTTTATTTTTCACATGGAGATGATGGAAAACTCTTGAAATTTTGTCGAGAAAAAGTTGTCGAAACCCTAATTAAATTAAAATTAATCTTCACTTATAGTTCTTTCAATATTTTTCCTTCTTTTATCTGGCACGAAAGTGTCTTTATTATAAGTTAGAAGGCCTTTCAGGTGGTGAAAATCTCTTTCTGGAGCGGAAGTGGTTTTAAGGACAATTTTATGTAATAATTTTGTATTGAAATTTAGTAAGAGATTGTTTTGATTTAAGCAAGAGAGTAGGTGCATAAAGTGTACAATAAACGAATGACGTGGCATGAAGAAAAACGTGGGATAACCGGTCAGATGGAATAAAAGGAAAGGAAAGTCGTGACTTGAGATCTTCGTGGGCGAAGAGGAATCGAAGCCTTTTCAAAAAAATCTCTGACAAAGCTTTACAAAGTCCTCGTTTACAACAATCAACAGTTACAATTTGGAGTTTTAAATTTTATTCAACACTCGAATGTACAATCTTCAAAAAATTTATTTATATGGAATTTTTTAGGGTTTCTTCCCAAGATCTCAAGTCGTGATTTTTAAATTTGCATTTTTAGGAAAAACATCTCACTTTTCCTGTTTTCAGAAAGTTTCGAATTGATTTATTTTTTTAAGAAAGGCATTTATTTGTTCTAAGATTTTAAAAAACTTGAATTTCATTATTTAAGAGTTAAAACATTTATAATTTTGTTTTCCTTCATAGAGATAATAAAGGTGTAATTATTTATTTATTGCTTTCAAGTGCTAAAAAGCGTGTGCTCATTTTTTTTCTTTTAAGAACAGAATATAAATTTATTTTTATTTATTTTTATAGTAAAACAATTCAGTATCAATATATCCACTTGTCTTTTATAAAATGCGTGCTCTGAATAGATATCATAAATCGTAGGTGTATTCAGAATAATTCATATGGAGTGCAAATCGCAACCTTTTAAAGTAACAGAAAAAATAATTTAACTAATGTTCGCAATTAAATCATCAAAATTTTAAACTTCATGGTAATGTAAAATTCAATAATTAGTCTTGTTTTAATTATTTTAAAAATCAATTAGGATAATTTTCTGTTTTTGTTGTTTAGCATGGAATAAGAAATAATATAGAAATAGTAAGAAAGTAAAAAACAATTTTTTACTTTATAAAATAACAATTGAATTATTCAAATTCTTATTGAGGTCACCTGCTTATATGTAAATTAATAAAAATAATCAAAAACATAACTGAAGCGTGAGTAATGTTATCGAGATTAAAGGAAACGATAAGTAGTCAGGAACTTCCTGAATTCGATCGTTATGTAAATTTTATTACTATAAGAATCAAGAAAATTTTATTTTGACATTTTTACAATAAATTCTGAATTTTATTTTTATCAAATTGTAATAATTATTTCCATGTTATTTTATTTATTTTTATTTTATTTTCATATGGGTATATTTTGTTCAATATTAAACACGATTTTCAATTTAAGTTGCACAAAATTAGCAAATATTCTTCTTAAATTTACAATTTATCAAAATAATGCATTCATAATTTGTTCGAAAACAATTTAATCGAATGACAACTTTTTCTAAATTATATTGTTCGAAATATTTATCTAACATAATTTGTAAGTTTCGAATTTTCATTTAACCTACTCTTCATGTTTTTGAAGTTTCGTAGAACGTGATTATATTTCAACGAAATTTGTATTTCATAGAATTTTCAGAATATTTGCTAAATATAATAATTTTTTGAAACCTATTTTTCAATAAATACATGTTTTATATTTTACGTAATTTTCATTCAACGTAATTTTTATTCGATTAAACTTAACAGGTCCATTATTTGGCCGAATTTTTGTTTTACATAATTATCTTTTTGAAAAATTTTCATTTAACAGATTTTTAGCTTGACAGAATTTTCACCTACATATTATAAACAATAAACTTTAATTAAACCTTATTTTTATTTCGTGGAATTTTAATTAAATCGAATATTCATTACGATTTATTATTTTTCTGAATTATTACAAATGTGATGCACTCCAAAGAAATGAAGGACCTTAGAAGGAAAAAATTGTAGGTTATGTTTGACGATAGTTAAAAGTTTAAAACTTAATAACTTTGGTTATTCTTTGTAATTTTTTTTTTTTTACTTAAAGGTCAATATTTTAAAATTATTATTATTATAAAATAATAATTGTTATTAATATTATATTTGTATTTATTGTGTCGTTATTATAATTTTTTTCATTTCCGTGTCTTGCTTATATTAAAAGAAAAGTAGGCGTTAGGAACTTTTAATTAAGTTTAGAAAGAATTAGCCGAACAGATGTTTAATCGTGGGAATTGATAATCGAACATCTCTATTTGGAATTATTAAGAGGCTTTAATAAATTCAGTCCTTATTTGTAACACGTATAGAAAGTGGATTGTGCCACTTAATTCTCAGGCTTGGTGTACCTTTTGTAAATAAAAAATTGAGAGACCATTTCTTAAACATTAAAAATAGTTTAAATCCGCTTTAAAATTGAAAAATAGATACATAGTTTCTTTTTCTTCAAATTTATCATTCCCATTTTTTACTTTCGACTCTTTTTGTATTGTTTTATTATTATTATTATTCACCTTTTTTTGTCATTTTCATTCTAATAGTTCAATCTCAATTCGCACTTTTTATTTTATATTTTTAATAATATTATGGTAATCATAATAACCAAAATAAAGTTAATTTTAAAACTTTCATTTTTATAATTTCGTTGGTTACGAAATGGAACGTTTGCTTATTTACAAAAATTTAAAAATTATATGATTTTTCTTTAATGATTTTGAAAAATAAATAAAAGATAAAAATGTTGAACTTGTTATAAAAAGGGAAGCGGAAGAATAATTATTGAAACTACATCAAAGCAGCGTCTTCTTGTCCTGCAGTAACCTTTGTAAAATAGATATTTATTACATGATAATGTGCATCCATTAAATAAATTATTACCTTCCGGAAAAGGAAAATTACGTGGGACTTTTCTACTCTCTCGGTAAGTTAAGAAAACAACAGCAAATTATACATATTTCTATAATTATAATTGTTTGCAAATAAGCCTTTTATAAATGTACCGAACCAGCTTGAAAGAATGAAGTATTGACTTTAGAAAAATAGTCGCCGATTTAATCAACTTTCCATCTTCAAACAAATCCTGATATTTTATGTATATTTAAGGATTGTCTCTCGAGATTTGAAAATGCAGAGAAATTAATGAAATTTTTACAGATTATTCTTCAAATCAATTTGGGAACTTCTGATTTTTTTCAAATTTTTTTACCACATAGTTTTTTTGTAAATAAATAAAATATATGCACTGTTAACCATGGGCTCTTATGGGAACTCGAATTACATTTATGAAAAAAATATAAAAAAATGCAGCCAAAAATCTCAAAATCAGTATACAGTAAAAAAGTAACATAAAGTTCAAAATAGAAAAGTTTCGAAAATATTTACCACGGATTTATTG
>WNHD01015585.1:0-11401 GCA_011057455.1 Ganaspis sp. Gsp50 | reverse complement strand
GGAAGGAACATTCAATAAGCAAACTCTTCTGGATCAACGACAGCAACATATTTCATGGTATTGTAAACGTATCGTTCATTAACTAATTTATACACACTCACACACACACTCACACACATCCATCATACATTTTCTTTACATTTCAAGTTGATTAATATTGTACATTGACTTGAAATATTTAAATAAATAAATAAGCAAATAAATTAAAATTATTATTATAAAATCATTTCAGCAAAACTCAATAAATTCAAAACAAGTAAAAAAGGTTTGAATTAAATAAATCAGAGATTCGACCTTCATATACCACTCCGTAAAGTGTCAAAACTATATATTTTGGTTGTTAAATAAAATACAATTAATTAATTAAAATAAAATTTAAATAATTAATTGAAACGTAACATTTAATTTAGTAAAAGTTTATTGATTTAATAAAAAATGACGTCTTTAAGAAATTGACTGTCAAAAATTAATATTTTCAAATTAGAATTTATTGAATTATTAAGTTACCTTCAATACTGAATTTCTTTAGCAAAACATTATTCTTTGGTAGAGGAACATATTCGTATTAAATTAAACTAGTTTTAGTAATCCTTCTTGAAATTATTATAATTTTCCTCTTTTATTATTTCCGAATTTTAATTTTAATAAATAATTCTGCCGCTCTTAACAGTGACGATAATATTTTTCGCTCGCGTGCATTTTGTCGGTCGTTTAAAGCGACGAGCATCACTACTTTTTACATTTGTTATAAAAATATTTATTTAATATTAATATAAAAAATTATGATAAAAGATAATTATATGTATTTATTACAAATATTTATTCTTGCTTGAATTATTTTGTGAAGAATAAATTTCATATTGAGTATTATTTTCGTAAATTCTGCAAACACAGCAATTTGTAATAAAATCCTTTTTGTTCTATGAGTTCTATATGAGTTCCAATTTCAGCGACTGCGCCATTGTTAATGACGCATATTTTGTCAGCATTTTCTACTGTCGAAAGTCTGTGAGCAATAAGTATACACGTTCTACCTTCCTTTGCTTCTTCTAGTGCCGCTTGAACAATCTAAAAACAAATTTAATCTTTAACTTATTAATACTTACACTCTGGAATTTAAATATTAAAAAGTCCTTCGTTCAGTTTTTAATATACAGCAAAATTTCTAATGCCCACCCCTTTTATTGAATTCACTATATCGGTAAAAATTCAACCACCTTACCAATTATTTGTGTTCTTACAGCTGTCACATTCATTGCATATTTCTTTAAAAAAGTTGATTTTTATGTTCAATTTTGCCATTATTTTAATAAATTTAATTCTTAAAATTAATATTTCCTCATCTAGATCAACGTTAATAGCTACTTTATATTAATTGCGAGCTACAAAAATCGTGCAGACTGAAGCTCTTAAAATTCCAACTTGGACTAAAAGGTCCGGTCGGGAAAAATCACAATTCTAGACTGGACCTACTTAGGTCGAGGATGGAATCACGGTTACCCCTGTTGAACATTTTTTACAGGGATGAAAGGACTCTGCACGTTCGCAGTACATTGACTTTTTTCGTTGAAGGAACTTTGCATGGTCTTTCGACTGAATTTTATTATTCGTTGAAACCAAAAACCGCGCGAAATTTCGAAGTCCAAGAAAACCTAATGTACTTCTGATATAGTCCAATTCAAAATTTTTTAAAATGTTTCATTCGAGGTTTCATTTTTGCACAAACAGTAAAATCATATATTTGGATTTTGCGAATGCGCGGACACATATCCCATATGGGATATCCCTAAGATATCTGAGAATATCCTGGTGATATCCAAATTTGCGTTCCATGCTGTCAGGGCAGATTCGCCTAGCGAAAATTTTATTAGTGAGCTCTGGAATCGTCAAGATGCATAAACGAACGAAGTTTTTCGGGTGGTAGGTAAGGTGGAGGTGAACTACAGTCGCGTAATCTATTAAGTAATTAGCGTTTAATTAGCGGGATATCTCTAATTTTCAGTAATAAATGAGACAATAATTCAAATCAACGTATGTATATGCTTATCTTTTAGTGAAACATGAAAAATAGCTGATTACTAAATAAGCGTTGATTTGGATTAGTGGTTTACTTTGTCAAATTTAGAGAGTGCAAATTATTTACTCTGTAAAATTTAGAAAACTGGAACTTATTATTGAAAATAACCTTTTCACTTTCAGTGTCTAGAGCTGATGTGGCTTCATCGAGTAAAAGGATTTTTGGATTCCTAATGAGAGCTCTTGCGATTGCTATCCTTTGTTTTTGACCTCCAGAAAGTTGAGTCCCCCTATCGCCAAGTTTTGTATCGTATCCATGTGGCAAAGATGTAATAAAATTGTGAATATTTGCTTTCTTGGCTGCTACAATAATGTCTGATAATGGTACTTTTCGTGTATTATCTCCATATGCAATATTTTCAGCAATAGTTCTAGCGAAAAGTGTCGGTTCTTGAGATACTAATCCCATTTGCATTCTTAAAGATGATTGTTTGACATTTGCAATATTCTCATTATCAAAGCTCTGTAATTTTGGAAAAAGGAATATAAATTTAATTCAATGTAATCATATACACCACCGTCCATTAGTATCAGGACGCTTACGCGCCACACGATATAAAAACTTATCATCACTCAATCAATGATTTCGTTGGAACTAGAACAGTTACAAAGATGTTCAAAAAACGATTTGAAAGCTTATTAAATTCTGTGTAAAATGAGTGGTATTCGAATATAATCCGGTAAATATATTTTGAATTATAAAGTGAGAAAGAAAGCCAAAAAAATATAAATAAGGTTAATAAAAAAGGTTTTAAAATAGAACATTAAGCTAAGTACATTTTTCATTTTGTAAATTTGTCTCAGTTTTTGAAACTTTGTGGTATGCATTGTTTTTATTTGAAAGCGATTGAGGAAAAAATGTTCTTTTCCAACTACGCATATGTTTTTTGTAAGTGACGACATTTTTAATTATTAATAACAATGGATGGCATTTCTTTAAAAGCGCATCAATGAATGTTAAAATACGTGAAGACAAAAAGCTTTTTAACAGTATAATAAAGAATAATCATAAAGAATAAAAGTCTTATCAAATTTAATTGTTCATTCTTTTTAACTTCGTTTGTGATTTTTTCTATTGATAATAGTCAAATTGCATTAACAATAGAGATGTGAGAAATCTTTGTCGCACAATGGTATATACAAATGATAAAATAAATGTATTGAAAAATACTGTCTCAAATCAGATAAGAATGCAATAATAAAAAATGTTAAAATATTGAACACGTAAATGGAAAGTTCAAAAGTGATAGAAAAGAATCTACTTTTAATGTTTTCTATTTTTTTCGTTTTTTTAATTAAAAAAAATGTCAGGGATTGTTGCCTTAACTTAAAAATCTCTATTCTAAATTTTACTGCTTTCTGTTAAAAATAATGTTTAAAGAATATTTACCACAATTCCAGAAAGAGGATCATAAAATCTTTCCAATAATTGGATAAGAGTACTTTTGCCACAACCACTGCTTCCAATTAAAGCGAGGGTTTTTCCAGACGCCACTTCGAGATTTAATCCATTTAAGACACAAATACCTGGTCTTGTTGGATATTCAAATTTAATGTTCTGATATTGGACGATTCCTTCCGAATCCTATATTTTGGATGTAAAAACATTTTTAACGTATTTACGATTCGGAATAAATTATTAAGATTGTGTGAAGATGCAAAAGGAATATGTAATGTGACGCAGTGAAAAAATTACCGCACACAAAATTATGATTTAACTTTAAATAATTTAATACTAATAATAAACAGCAGTCTCAGAGTCACTTAAACGGTTGATGCACAAACAAATATAAACTATTATTACGCCCGCACAACACCAGAAATTACCTAAAACTTGCCTGAAGGTTACACTAAAAGTTTGTGAATATTACACAGCAAGAATCCTTCAAGTTTGATGGAAATAGGAAAATGTCTGCATGTGAGGGAATGTTGGCAGCGTAACTTGCCTGAAATTTCAATATAAGTTTTATGAAATATTACTTTTAGACTTCTAAAAAATTTAGCAAGGTTTATTTATTTTTTATTAAAGTTTTGAAGCATCATTTTTTATTTTAATAGTTTTATTTTACATTATTATTATTTAATTAATTTTAAATGAGAATTTTATTAAAATTTTTTGGTACCACACATTGATGCACATAGAATGACAATAGTATATATCGCAACATGGGAATAAAGAAACCTATTTGTCAATCAAATGCGAAATTTTCCTACTTCCACCAAACTTGCCTGACCATTGCTCTGTAATACTCCCAAACTTTCAGTGTAAGCTTCAGGCAACTTTCAGGTAATATCAAGAGCTGTGCCCGTCTTAATTTAAATTTTTATTCTAAAGCTATTTTCTGTTTTGAAGCCAATTTATTATCAATTATAAATATATTTCGAATTCTCTACCAGCATGTGTAGTTGGTTACTTATCGACCAAAACTTAAATGAAACTAATTAAACTTAATCTGTTTTATATTCCCTGTTTGAACTGATCTATTCGTTGGCTACTAAGGGGACATATTCCTCGAAAGGGAACGGACGCTTGGAAACTAGACTTCTTGTGTTTCGCCGGGTTGAACGCTCGGGGTGCGAAAGTTAGAATAGTTTCAGCAAGGAAAGTGACTCATAGGAACCCGGCAGCGATTTCGGAAAACTATTAGAAACGAATAGGACAGGCGCTTGGTGGCTCTTAGAAGTGATTCTTCCGATTTTTCTAGGTCAAAGGTTATCGGAAAATCGTAGCGCGAGTCTCCCGACCCCCAATCCAAGATGTTTCCACCATGTCAAGGGATGCATAGCACCAGGGAAACCAAATCCGCCGTGTCATTGGGGGGACTTGTGCGGAAGGTTGCGTGCGGTTTGCGGCTCTTTGAGATACGTGTTCTGTAATGCTCAGGGATGTTCTTGATAAGCGCGACCGACTTCCGGACGTTCGGGTCTCTTTCAGGACTATGGATGGAGGTGCCTTAAACGGAGGCACTGAGATCTGGTCAAAATCTCAGTGAGCTTAGTCTTGTCCTCATGTGGGTCTTGATGAGGATCGACGATTTACCTCCCAACACTAGTGGGATTCATATATGGATCAAAACAACAAAAATTTGCGACAAACGGATGTTGGTGGAGGAGAGATCCCATCGATGAATCTTGAAGCTAACTCTGTAGAAACACATCAGTCCCAGATGGGTCCTAAAATGGAGCCTGAAGGGACAGAGGTTGAAGAAATGCAGAATCGACTTGGTTTCTTGACCGTTAAGGCTAGAAAAGCAAATAATGCTAAAAAACAGAAACAAAGACGCAAACGTCTAGAGAACATGCAAATGGAATTTGGACCAAGCCGATCCGGTTCAAACACCCGTTCAAAGAGGTTACAGAGAATCATAGGACCTCGAATGCCAAGCGCAAGAAAGATTCCAAAGAGTTTCCAGAACCTCTGAGAAATACTAAAATGGCGAAGGTCCCCCAAGAGGGAACCTTATCGTATGTTCAGGTGGCGAAGGAATCCCTTAAAAGGGCTATCGTCGCGGAAGACTACCCTAAAGTGGGACTGTCGACAGAAGACTTGGACCACTACAGAAAGGCCGTCTGGGAGAAGATGCTGTCGAATATGGATGTTCCTCCTCCCAGAGACTCGATCAGAGTTGTATGCCTGGACTCTGATAGGCTAGAATGGCTTAAAAACCATATACAGGGTATCAGTGAGGCAATGGGTGAGCCCACTTTGAAATTATCGGAACTATCTCAACTCGAGAAGATGGTCAGGGTTGTGACCTGGGTCATGGGCATTCCCGTGAGACGGGACACAATCCTGAAAAGTATCGGATACCAAAATCCGGGTTTGAATACGTCCAATTGGCGGGGGTATTCGTGTGGAGAGGAAACACCGGGTACCGGGGCTAAACTAGGGGGGGGGGGGGGGACTCTAGCCTTGGGGGTGCCTGAGTCTGCTTTAGCGGATTTGCAGGACCGAAGCTTTCAGGTTTGTCTTGAAGCTGGTAAGGTCACTCTTCGAGTGAACAAGCGAGCAACGGACCCGAGGTGAAGGAACTGGGCGCTCAGGATGTGGCACAGGAGAACGCCGACCAATCCTAAATGATTGGTCGGGTTATTTTGTGCACGCAAATTAATTTGCATCATTGTAAAAGCGCGACGGCGGTATTAGCCAAGCGCATGACAAAGATGCAGACAGTCATAGCTTTTACTCAGGAACTCTGGGTTTACAGGGGCACTATTAGAGGCCTTGGCGTATATGGAGAGCTAGTTTGCTCACCACTTGTATCAGTTCCGAGAGCGTGTCTAATCTCAAAAGGGTTAAATGCACTCTCATTGACGGGACTGTGTACCAGGCACTTAGCGGTTATTAAAGTTAAGTACCAGGAGAAGGAGGGAAGCAATGGGGAAGTAATTATTGCTTCTGCTTACTTTCCAGGCGACAGGGAACTTATTTCACCGACCGAGGTAACTAGGCAAGTGGAATATTGTCAAAAAAAGGGGCTACCCCTGATTTTGGGCTGTGATGCTAATGCACACCACACGGTGTGGGGCAGCACAAATACCAACGGAAGGGGAGAGGAACTCTTTGAGTTCCTAGTGGACACTGATTTAGACATTCTAAATTAAGGTAATGGACCAACATTTGGGACTACCAACAGGCAGGAAGTGTTAGTTCTAACGATCTGCTCCAGGTCTGTCTAGGGGAATGTGCAGGACTGGAGGGTCTCGGAAGTGGCTTCTATGTCTAGCCACAGGTTTATCACATTAAGAATAGAGGCAGCAGATCAGCCAAAAAGATGGGATAGGCACCCGCGGAGAACCCAATGGGCCTCATACAATGACGACTTGAGGGACTCCTTGGGACGTTTCCAACCGAGGTATGGTAACGATAAAGAATTGGAACTAGCAGCAGATCATCTTCGTAGAGCGATTATGACCTGTTACGAAAGAAACTGTCCTGCCAGAAGAACAGGTCTAGGTGGGAGGGCACATTGGTGGAACTCCCGTCTTGAGAAAATGAGGCAGACGGTAAGGAGGCTCTTTAATAGAGCTAAGAAAAGTAGGGACCAAAAATCTTGGGAACAGTACCGTAAGATGAGAGGGAACTACAAAAAAGAGCTTGAGTTGGCAAAGGTTACTGGCTGGAGAAGATTATGTGAGGGAGTTGAAAAAGTACACGAAGCATCAAGACTACATAAAATCTTAGCTAAGGACACTGCAGCCAAAATGAGAGCAATTAAACTCCCGAGGCGCATGAATTTTCTCCAAATCTCAAATAGCCTAATCGTTAATTGGCCTAAATTTGTTTATCACAATTTTTAAAAATTCTAATTCTTATTAGGCCTTGTTTTTATTGGGTCTAATTCTTATTTGGTATAAACTTGAATCATCTATCCAGGTTCTATTTCATTGCCTAACTTTTGCCGTTGAAAGACATAGAAGTTGGGGTATAACTTTCATGGACCCTGAAAATATTAGAGATCTATCTTTGGAGGATATTCTGAACTTCTGAGGAAGAATAGGCTTCTAAAGTTATAGGAAGTTTGAGCTGATTGGCAGAGGATACAATGGGTGTTAAACTTAAGTGTCCACTTCTGTTGTGGACTGCGAATTTTGCTTATATCATACAATTCAATACAATACAATACAATACAATACAATACAATACAATACAATACAATACAATACAATACAATACAATGGCATGAAATAAATTAAACTTAAACAATGCATGTTTGGTTATTTTCTTTTAAATTGAAAGGTAATTTGGCATTTTGAATTTAATCCATCACTTAAATTTATAGTAACAAAAAATAAATCAAAATTATAGTGTAAAAATAAGGCGTTACATTACACTATAAAGAAATCAATAAATTCTATAAAAAATTTGAGTGATTTCCCTTGTAAAAGCATGTGATACATTAAAGAATTAAATATACCTATAGAAATTTTAAGACTTTTACCTCAGATATTTCTTTAGCATTTTTCAAATCTCTAACTTTTGGAACTCGCTCTAAAAATGAGATTATACTTGATGCTGCAAGTAATCCTTTCTGAACGTTTGGAGCGAAGGCAGATGCATTTGCAACCATTACAGTTCCCATTATAAGAGCTTGAGAGACTCTGGAAGTTATAATGTATAACTATTACATTTTAAAGAACAAGTATTTAAGGTAAGCTAGCAAGATTTACAAAAATCCTTCAAGAATTCATGGTTTTAAAATTTTTAGTAAATATTTAATTGTATTCTTAATCTGAATGTATTATACACATATAAGTAATTATATGTTGTATGTAAAAAAATTGTAATGTGATACTGCTGTAACCTGTTGTCATTGTCACTTACTTGAAAACATCTGCATAATAAAGATCAGTATTTTTTATCAAATATCCTCCATAGTACATGCATGTAGCATAAGCAAAGTATATAATTGAACGTGCTAGGCCAAAAATTATACCTCTATAGTGAGTGTTTCTTATTCCAATTCTAAAAGATGGTTCCATTGCATGCAAGTACGATTTATGCATATTGTCTTCTATTCCGAGTCCAACTACAGTTCTTATGTTACTCACTGCTTCAACTGCAATCTAAAGTATTAAACTATTTAATTAATTTCTAAACTAGAAATATACTTTAATCAATAAGCCAACCAATATCGGAAAAATAATGTAATAATTCAATTTTCTTATCATATAGATAATTCCATTAAAATATTGTTCAAAGATTGTCAATTTTAATTAAATCAAGGACTGTCCTTTTTAGACAATAGCAAAAGCAAAGCAGCATATAATCATTTGAAAAAGAGATAATACTATAGCAGCATAGACAAAAGATAATATAACAAATTCATTTATAATCACGATCTCAGTAAAGAAAAAGCAAATGCTAATTCAAATTAATCAATCAGTTAAAATTAAATTTTTCCACAAATCCAGGGAGAGCCAAATATAAATATAATATAATAATAGTATATATACACATTAAATACAAACCTTAGTTGAAATTTCTAAGCTGTGATGATAATTAAATGTTTCATTCGTGTAAAGTAAACCTTGTAGATAGGTGACAACAAGTATAAGAGGGATAAAAGACATTCCCACTAATCCTAGCCTCCATTCGTAATAAATAGATAAGAGAATTGAGAGAATTATAGTACTAATAGATTGTATAGTTAATCCAATTCTTTGTCCCGTTGCTCCTTGCACAGCAGCCGATTCGGTAGAAAGTTTAGAACACAAAGCTCCTGTTCCATTTGAAGGATTATCAAACCAGCCAACTTCCTGTCTTAACATGGCTTCGAATATCAAACCTCGTAATCTAATTGTCATACGTTCACTTGATATGCTGAATAGAAAAATCTATAATGCCTTTTTATTAATCTTTTAAAATACATGTAATACTAAATATTTAGAATAAAATTTACATTTCTCTAAAAATGTCAATAAAATCTCAAGTATATATGTAATACATATATATTATAATATTGAAAGTCATCAATTAAACAGTATTATGTAAAGTTTTTCTAAAATATTTCTATTCATCCTTACTTCACGTTTTGGAAAATTTAATCTATCGTGATATTACAAAATATAATCGAACCAACCTGTATAAAATTTGATAAACCAATTGAGACACCTGCTAGTACAAACCAAACACAATATATGTTTGTCTTACTTCTGACTTCTTCAGAATCTGGACCTGAAAGTACCTAAGAAAGATGTTAATGTTATAAACATATTTTCTGAACACCTTTTAATTACAATAAATAAAAATTAATAAGACATATACTTAATTCAATTAAATTTCAAATGAGTAAAATTTGTTCAATCATAAGAAGGATAAACGTATCTGACATGCCTTTTTATAACTATTTGATTAGTTACAATGTAACTTACAATTAAGATTATTTATAGCCTCATGCGGATGAAAAAACAGGTCATCAAAACATTGTTGACGAAACAAAACACATAAAATAATTTAGCAGATATGTAAGGCCGGTAATGAATTAGAGTTATCATTTGTGTCAGGAATCTGATTTACCGCCATTTTATTTCAGACTCAAACCACAATTTAGCCAAGACTCAAACCACGTCAGCTAGATGATGAGAGTTAGTGTAGGGGGATTTGGATGTGGAGGAGGGGCGTTTCGGATTATTTGTATAACCACACGTGGTTGGAAATGGTCATTGGAAGGTCGGTAATTCCAAGAATTGTTACCTTATCGTTTTAAATCAACAATTATTTTTGTTTATACTCAGCCCTTTGTCGGCAAGTAAAGAATGCGGTATTTTGTAAACATTGTTCTGTGTCACGCCCGGATTTAATTATTAAAAAAATGAATAATAGAAAAATAAACACTAAACAGAAATAATCCCGGCCTGACAGATCTAACCTGCCCACCTAAGGTTAACAATAAATTGTTCGAATTAAAAACAAAGAAACACATGTCTGAAATTAGTTCAGCAAAACAAAATCTCTTTGAAGAAAAGTGTAATGTAAAGAGGAAAGAAGTATCGCGAAAAGTATAGAATAATTAACAACACGTAACAGATACAGAAAGGTTTCGAATTTAAGCAAACTAAAAAATTTTTTTTTATTGATAAAAATAGAAACATAAAGTCGATGAATTCTTCATAATTTCATAAGGTCAGATGGCTCGAGTTCGAAATATAAAGACGCTGCCTAGCGCTGGACTTCTTTGTCCCGACACGTGAAAACAAATTCTATTAAAATCTATTTATTGTTACTTTTAATAGTTCAAAGAGACAGAAAAATCCTTCACCTTTGAATTTTGAAATCAATAAGGATTAATAAATCTTGAAAATTTACATAGTTTCAAATCATATTCGCACGCATTTTGTACAAATATTATATACAATATGTGCATAAACACATATACTGTATAAGAAAATACCTAAAAATTTCATGTTAGGAAGAAGCAATGAAATCGGGAATCATTATAATACGAAAATGATTTTGATTTTCATGCTTCTATCCATGCATGAGGGTGTCTGGTTACACTTGTGCAGTTTGCACTTCACGTGGAAGCACCGAGTCTAGGCTTGGCAGGGGGTCGTCAAATTTCGAGTACTACTTTCGCGCAAGAACACCTCGCTGCCGTGAGAATCGAAATTCAGCATTTCTTCGCCGCGAAACATCCCATAGATGTACAAAAATCAAAAGTAGTTCCATCCCCACCAAAACCAGTGCATTTGAACAGAGGTAGCTTCACGAATTAAGAGAAGTTATTTCATGTCATTTGCTTGCTATCCGCGAACGCGAAATCTAGAATCTTGGCTGTGGCCCGTCGGTGGTCGTGCAAACGTCATTTCTGGTTTCGCGAAA
>WNHD01015583.1:0-14236 GCA_011057455.1 Ganaspis sp. Gsp50 | reverse complement strand
TCTGACTTATTATTATTTTTAAAAAGAAACTTCAGGAAAAAATAAAAATTAATGTAGATTCCTAACTTATCAACCGAGTTCTTGGACATGACCTTAACTCCCTTTTCTGGATTATTTGGCCTTGCTATAGCAAAATACGTGCACAGGGATAGGGATATCGCCAGAATTCGTGCCGATTAATCCACACGGCGAGCCTTCATATGATCACGCAGATGCGTCCTCATATGCCTCGCACTCATTGAGTGTCACCAGCGTGAGTGTAGAATGCGTAAAAAATGCATCTGATTACAATTTATATACACTGTAAAAAAGATTAATATGATTTTATTTTGTAAACTTTGAAAACAAATCGTTTCAGTTCAGAAATAGTAAATTTTATATCACATTAAAGTTAAAATTTTCATTTTATAATGTTGTCGATTTCAACTTATTGTGATATATATCTAAGTTACACTTGTAAATCACTTCCTCTAAATAAGTAAATCGATTTTTTAACGTCTCAGAATACAAAATCACAATAATTATTTTACAATGTAGTAATATTTGATTAATAAATAATTTTAACCCGGTTTATTAAAGAAAACTGTGAAGATAGAAAATTATAATTTTTATTTAGTATATTTATATAGGGTAAAGGCACCAGTGGTGGATCAAATGGTCACTGCGCTTATGCGTTTGTAAATAAATAATTTGCAATTATCAATTATTGTTACGAGAGGCATACAGATCATTATTGCAAATTAAAAAAAAATTTAATTCAAATTAAATCAAATAGTAGGTATCACTGAAAAAAAGAAGCATCGTTTTCAGCCCATTTTTGGCTGGAACCGTTTATATAAGTGTCAATTTGGACTGATTTTAAGACCAGAAAATGACTTAGTCTTGTTTTAAGCCACAAAATTAACTGACTGTGTAAACGGTTTAAGACTTTCTTTTTTCTGTGTATATTAATAACCAATTTGGTGCTAAAGAACAAGTTTTTGGAGACATTTTAAAATTTTTTGTTTATTATTTTCACATAAGAGGTATTTTTTTACATGCTTATAGAGATCTAAGAACACCTATAAGTAACATATATCCATAATTGTAGGATGATCCACAACTGGAGCAGTAATAATCACGATTGTTGAATACAGTGATCCACAATAGGATCATTGACAAATAATCTTTGACGGCTTATGCAAGTTAAATTCAAGTTTAACCTAATCAAAAATGTGTATTGGAACCTTCTTAGTCATACTATTATAAAGAATGACACAAAGGGAAATTGCCAATAATGCTGATTGGCAAAATATTGGGCCAATAATGGTCGCCAATCATTTTTCCCTAGCGCAATATTGGCAGCCAATATTGGTCCATGCTTGGTAGAATCTTGGGATGATTACGATCTTGCCATTGATTGGCAAGATCCTTGGCCCATTATTGGCTGCTAAGTTAGTGCCAGTATTACATGCGTGGTCATTTATTGGCAGCCATTATTGGGCCAACATTGCAACCCAATATTATGCCAATAATTGGCGTGCCTACAGTGAACCAATAAATAAATACAGTTTAACTTTTTAATTTTTTTATAAATTCTTTTCTTCATGTAGACAAAAAGAGGAAACACTTTAAAAGAAAATTTGAACTGAGCACAATGTGCTCATAGAAGTCGATTGGATCCAAACTCTGGACACTACCTTCAATATTACACTCATCTTTTCTTATAAATATAAATCTGAATCTTATAGGCGAGTAAAAAGTACTTGTGCGCACTCTGTCTAGTAATCTGGAACTACTGCTGCGCAGAAACAGTCGTGCAAAATCTTTTATTCGAGCAGTGGTTTCAGATTACTAGACAGAGTGCGTGCAAGTATTTTTTACTCGCTTATGATATTCAGATTTATATTTATAAGAAGAGATGTATGTAATATTGAAGACAGAGTCCAGAGTTTGGATCCAATCGCCTTCTATGAGCACATTGTGCTCAGTTCAAATTTTCTTTAAAAGTGTTTCCTCTTTTTGTCTACAAGAAGAAAAGAATTTTTTAAAAAAATTAAAAAGTTAAACTGTATTTATTAGTTCATTATAGGCATGCCAATTATTGGCATAATATTGGGTTCCAATGTTGGCCCAATAATGGCTGCCAATAAATGACCACGCATTTAATATTGGCACTAACTTGGCAGCCAATAATGGACCAAGGATGGTTGCCAAGGATCTTGCCAATCATTGGCAAGATCGTTATCATCCCAAGATTCTACCAAGCATGGACCAATATTGAACAATATTGGCTACAAATATTGTTCCAATATTGTCCCAATATTGATATCCTCGACTCCCAATATAAGCCCATTATTGGCCCAATCGTTTTTTCCCCATTGGGTATGATATTTGTCTAAAAGCAACCATATAAGACTTGAAAGTCAAAATAAGAAAGTTAAGGAGCTTAATTGATCCACCACTGGTGCCGTTACCCTATAAAAGTTATTCATTTTATATATTATAAAATTTGTAATTAAAAGATACAAATAATTTAAAACAAAATAATTATAATTAAATTATAACAAAATTAAATTTACGTTAATATGATAATTCCCTTCCGAAATATTGTTAAATAGATGATTAATTTCGATCATTGGAAGGTAGAAAAAATACAAAAAACATAGTCATATGTATTTTTATGTGTTTTGATTTATGTATGACTATGTTTTTTGTATTTTTTCTACCTTCTAATGATCGAAATTAATCATCTATTTAACAAAATTAAATGTTTATAATTCGTCATCAGTCAACCCTTCTTGACTGTCGTATTCACCACTTAAGGAGGTTCTACGGGTAATCGATTTTCTTAGGAATTCTCTAAAATTTTGAAGAAATGTTCTGTTTTGCGTCCTTTATATATGTGAAAAAATCCCAATGCACTTTGCCATGTAAAAAACTGAGAAAATTAGGTTTAAAGTTCAACATTTAACAGAGGATTCATATATTGAACGCCAAAAATGACACATTTTAATTAATACCTCAAAAAGCGTTATTACAAAATTTTTAAAAACTTAGTATATCATTGAGAAAAATAAGAGAATTAATATGGAAAAGTTTCAGAAGGGGTTGCCATGATGAATTTTTAGTTAACGTGATTTTTAAAAAAAACATAAAGTAGCTCTTCATTGAAAATACCCTTCAAAGGAAGACAAAAGGATACAAATTAATATCGCTCCAAACATATTTTGTAAAAAAGTGTTATATTTACATTAATTTATTATAGAAAGGGCTAAAATTTGTTTATTTAATTAATTTACTATTTGCGATCTGAAAGGTTTGTGATTATGTTGAAATGTTTCTTATGAAAAACAAACGCGTTGATTGGTCGATGTTGAGGCTCCAACCAGTTTGCTGTAACACGAGAAGTTTAAGATAAAATTGAATTTTTAATTAGTTTAGACGCCAGAGGATATTTATATGAACATTTTAAGCCTTTAACCTTTGTAATCGGTCCCATAGAATTTTGGACAGCGTACTGTACCGGTTGACATGGATCGTCCCTTATATATTTCTAGTGTTATTGTGAACTTGTGTAAAAATGTAAAAGTAAAACTAAAACAGAAGATAATAATTAATAGTTTTAAACTCAAACAGTAAGAGTTCATTGTCTAAAATAAAGGGAGACCCTCTTCTGGAATCTCTTCTTCACGTGAGAATTTCGTATCCTTAACTAGTAGACACTCTGGAGCCAAAGAAAATTAATGTTCAAACCTAGAAAGAAATACATCTGGAAATACCGATTTCACTGTCTTCCGAAGATAAACCCTCCGTTTCCCTCTAAAAATAGAACGCATGAAGCCAGCCTTTGCATCCTCGAAATTTCGACGAGCTTGACTCTTCGAGCAAATGCAACTGTGACCTCCAAAGGAACCAAGGGAACCCCTCGATCGAAACTCGGATCTGCATTTTACAATCGTAAAATTTTATTACTTGTAAATCACACTCTCCGGAACTATTCAAAGAAACGGGAAAACTTGGTATATAAACCCGAATTTGTACAGAAGAATTCAGTCCTTCTAGTTATTCCCGAAGTATTGCACTGCTCCCCGTCTGGTCTCTGAACATACCAATTGTCTTCGAATACTGAATCTCTGTATCTTAGCATTTTGAGATCTTAACCTTTTGATCAAGTACAAACCCTGAAGAAATTAACCCTTTCCACGAAACTATTATTTTAATCAAGAAGACAACTGAAGGACTCCGGGTTCTTTCTTAACTCGTTATTATTAACTCGTTATTTTCATTGATTGTGGAGCATTTATAACCCTTCCTGATTAAATTCTGTGCTGTAAAGTCAAACATTGAATATCTTTCAATCTTAACCGAAAAGCCTACTCTTCCGCGAGTAAAACAAGAAAACCGACTATTAACCCTCTAAGTGTAAAACAAGAACGAACTCTTAACCCTTTTCCAGATACAAAACCAGGAAGAAAGTGTTGTGAAATCAAGATAACCAAGATTTAGCCCTTTTTCTTTTATTAAATGCAGTGAAAATTAATACTCATTAATAGATAGTGGATAGAACAATTTTATGTTCTCAAAGAAATACCAGTTAAGTGTAAAAGTGAAGACATTTAACTCTTTCATGAATAAATTCTAGATCCCCGGAATTTAACCCTTTCTGGAAAGGGTCTATAAAGACTATTTTACCCAATTTCGGAATCAGAGTTAACCCTTTTCTTCTACAAATGAAACCCTTGAGTTGATAGTTGAGTCTTTCCAAGCATATGCAACAAGATCAATTTCTTTTACTGCAACGACTGCTGACTTTATAAGACGAAGTTCAAAATCAACCTGACGTCAATTTAAAACCACTCTGTGGCCACAACACTCATAATATTTGTCCACCATCAATAGAACCTGCTCCGAGGGCCAACTGCAGTAACCTGACACCCGGAGGCTCATAAATCTCCACCAGGGTAACGACCTGCAAGGAACTCCGAGGGAAATACTCTACGCATCTTTAACTAGCAAATCAAAGTAAGTTTATTGTAAATATTGTCTAAACTAATCAACTTCTCCTCTTTACTCTTCCTGGACTAACTAATCCTTTTGTTACAGCGGATTTAACTGCAAAGGACTCAGATGTACTCAAAAGGACTTTTCTTCTCTAAAACTTAATATATCTGTGACAAAATAAATACATTTATGTTGAAATTCAGTGCGCTTCATAACCTAAAAGTTCAAAGGTTCCAACCTTTGTAAGTAAATCAGGCAGATAATAATAAAATAAAATAAATAATATTGCTCTTTTATGTCCCTTTCGGACATAACAGTTGATTTCTCTCTCTTAAACGTTTTTGACTTTTGTTTATGTATATTAAAATAAAAATTACTTTAATAAATTGATTTTTTTAATTTTAATTTTGGAATCATTTATTAATATATAATTATGGAAGAATTAAACTTTTCTACCAAAAATTACTTTAAAGTTTGATGTAGACTCCAGTCGGGAGAAGTATTTTCATTTGTTCCAAAATCATTTGGAAAACCACTCGTGGCTTCTCGTAAAGTCAGGTGTTCATTTGTGCCAGCGAAGACTACTAAAATAGTTCTGAGAAAGTGTATAAGTATTATAATTGTATTGCAATTTATTATTAACTATGCTTGAGTAAATGGAATAAAGACTGCTTTATCTTTTCTTACATTTATATAATACAATACTTATTCCCATTGTTGCATCACTTGTTCAGAAAAATCTGGTACCTTCGATGTAGGAGTGCATATCACTGGGGTTATGTTTTTATGTTATGTTTTTGAAATATAGATACATATAATACATATAAATAAAATTTCTAGAGTTCTCTTTTTTACGTTTACATCAAAGTAATAGGGTCAAACCAATATATTTCGCAGAAAGTGATTGCGACC
Organism: Ganaspis sp. Gsp50; assembly: GCA_011057455.1. Lineage (NCBI taxonomy): Eukaryota > Metazoa > Arthropoda > Insecta > Hymenoptera > Figitidae > Ganaspis > Ganaspis sp. Gsp50. Next base: position 8,341 of record WNHD01015583.1, on the reverse strand, counting down.
TATTTATTGAAAATTCTAATTCTTTCAGGGGATAATCTCTAATGTCTATTCAACACAGTTTTGTCACAAATTGCTTAAAATTATCTTTATTTATTACATAATTGTTTTTCTAAGATCGCGTTGCACGATTAAAATGACATTTTAAAGGTTATATCGTAATTAATTATAAAAGCTCGTAAATCTTAATATTTTTAATTTCAATAATACTTGAAATAAAGTATTTTTAAGTTACTTTCATATGATCTGCTTACTTTTTAGATTTACATTAAGGAAATAAAAAAAATTTTACCTGAAATATTGAAGATTGAGATGATATCGCTTATTTTAAATGCTGATAACTTGGCCCCAGAAAAACCGAAAAATTTAATTCCGGTTTCAACCTTCAAGTTTCTTTTTTCTTTCTTTACCATTAAATTTTGGCGTTGTGGAGTGGTCGATTTAATAAGATAAACTACTTTGAAAAGAAGTTTCGATTCGCGAATTTTCAGGATACAAAAACAGGTGTTTTTTTAACCTAAAGTTAGCTCATGATTTCTTAATTTAATATATTTTTCAAATTCAAATATAAATCACTTGTACTTAGCAAATAAAAATTTCTGATCTTTTTTTGGATTTTATAAACCAGTTTGTAACTAAATGTGTAATTTTTTTAAAATTTACTTTAAAATAAATTCCTAAAAAATAATGTATACTGTAAATTGTGTAAATAGTGCAATGGTGAATTTTTTACGATTCTTAAAATTTATATTTTGCAATATGTATTTCATGAGCATTAATCTATTACTTTTTTATTTTAAAACTGTTTTTTTAAAAAGAAAATTATTAAAGAAATGTCTACAGGTCAAAACTTATGTTGAAAAAGAAAAAATTAGAATTTCTTGAAAATCAATAATTTACGATTCAATCCAGGAATTTTCATTTAAATACATGTCAATCGTTTTCATGTTCTTCAAGGAATATTTAATTTTATTATAAACTAAACCAGAGCGAGCATAAATTGTTTATAAAATCCTCTGTCTTTTCCTGACTTTTCCCTGACCGAAAAGACAAATTCCCTGTCTAGTATAATTATAGAATTTAAAATTAAAGTTTTAAAGTAATACATTATACTTTGATATTGTGTTTCTTAATCAAAAATTGTATTAAAATTGTATAATGGAATTAAAAAAAAGAGTTAAAAATATTAAATGTTATAAAACAAATTTCGCACACTGAAAAATGTACAACAAAAACAAAAATTGAACAGTGCTAACAGCATTCATTGCATTAAAGTAAAAATTCCCTGATTAGAGACTGAATTTCCTGTCTATTCCCGATTTTTTCGGTCGCTCGCCACCCTGTAAACTAGTAGAAAATTATGCCCATTCCATGAACATTTTGCTTCTTAATGGACAAAAAAATCCATTTCTTTCATCAATTTCTAATAAAATATATATACTGCATATAGGTTAACACATTTTTCAAAGTGGAATAATTTCATCACATAAAAAATCACAATATTTGAAGTAAAAAAGTAGAATTTTAAATGTCAAAAATAATGAAATAGTGACATTTTTTCAAAAAATTTTAGTGACACATACACTTTATGTAGATTAATTGATTCTTTTTTTAATATAGAAAACATTTCTCAAAAGAACTAATTGTGACGCTTCACGGTGGAAGAGACCCTGAGGCGAAAACGCTTACTTTACAGGATGGCCGGTTAAAGAGAAGACGGAGAATGCGATGCGCATAACATGTTTGTCTTTGAAGCTTTATAACAGACAAATTTATAAAGGGAAATAATTTCTGTTTTTCAAAAATGATAGAGCAACTCAAAATCTATCAATTTTCATAAATTGCCCTTTTATTACCGTTTGCGGCGTGCATTTCATGATTATGGTCGCGAGCAGCCGCTTCTAACCATCCACTAGTGTTGGATATGATAGTGCGTCCAGATAATCAGTAAATGGTAAATTTTGTTTCTCATACTCGGGTGTGTTGTTAATTCTGTTTATAGGGTCAATATCACGGATCGATACTCCGGATATCGTACAAAAGACACAGAATGGACAGGATCGTTCATCTCTGAACACAGCAGCTTCAGAGCTGGTAACGAGTTCTGTTTCCGCATCTCCGACAAGATTTAATTCCTTGCGCCCATAATTCGACAAGTGTTTTTAATCCAAGGGCTCAGGACGCCTCACCTTCAGCTCCGTTCTTCTTATGTGCATTAAAACTTTCCTCCCAGGCGCTGAGTGTCCCTCGGCCCACACCTTTCTTCATAATGGCCCGGGCTACGGCGGTTGCCCATCGAGAATTTTTTCCGCCTGCTTCCATAGCTCTGAGGACGCGTGGTCCGTTGGCGCGAATTTTCTCGGCGATGAGGGTGGCTCGGTTATCTATTGGTACACGGCGGTTCCGTGTTTTGCCTTTGTCCCCGGTTTGCGCACTGTTCACTGTGTCTTTAGTCCTGCGGACTAAAGACACCGGGAGGAACACCGTGACTAAAGACACGGGGAGGTACCGGCTTTAAGCGCACTCACGTATGGGGGGGGGGGGGGGGGGGGGGGGGGGGGGGGGGGTTGTGTCATACTGGTGCAACATATCCTCCACGTCTCCGGAGGCATTTTGTCTGTTGACCGTACTGGGGCTTGGACGGCCGACCGCATTCAAGGTGGTCCTGATGAAAGCACGTTGGGAATCATCGGTATCACGTGCGTTCATAGTCTAGAGCAGATCAGTTGTAATCTCGACGTTGCCAGTGAAGAAGTGATGTTGCGTTTAGGATGCTCCACTGGCAGTGACGGTTGATGAAGACTTGATGGAATTTTCCGGATTCCTAACGGTTTCTGGTTTTTTAAGTAGCTAAAAGCTGGTCAGACGCTTCGAATGGCACAAAAATTTTTTTCATATAAATTTTGGAACCAAACACAAACAGGCTATTCCACAAAGCCTTCCAAATCATGATTCCATCCATGTGCATACCCTTGTTTATTAGGCCATCGCCTACTGCACATAACGCCACTGCTATTGACAGCTTACTTTGGCGCATGTCAAAACTTTCCTGATCAAGCAAGACTTTCCAAGAGTTGGGGTTTCATACTACCTTAATCAAATCCAGATCTATAGCTTCATTCCCGGTTTCGCCAGCGAACAGCGTGCTCAATCGGCTTCTCTTTAATCCCTCTTCCAAATAACTGATCAGGAAATTAATCTTCTTGTTTACGGCGTTTCCGGTCTTCACAACACTTTTTATTTTTCCTGGTTCACTCTTTTGTATCATATGCATTACTTCACGACAGGGCAAAATCAGTTCCTCCTCGATGTTCTCATCACTCATACGAACCCCATAGACAGGCTTCGTACTGCGCGTCGGCCGACGCTTGCCATTTACAGTGACAGAAACCTTTCCACCCGTTCCTGATTTTCCTTCCATCCACTGGCCAGTACGTACCCAATCACGAATGTTTGTTTGTTTTTCGGGCATCATAAATTCGGTCTTCATGAATGATTGAACTTTATGGTATAAACAATCCATGTATTTATCTTCTTCAATAGGTGCGCCCAATACAAGGTCAGTACAGTGCCATTTTTCCATCTCTTCTGTCATAGCGTCGTCACTTAAATAAGGAATGTCTCCGTATCCCATTTCCCAGTAGCACTGCTGTCTCCAAAACTGGGACACGTGAGCTCCCGCCATCTTGAGCAAGCCTGTTCTCTTTCGGAATAATCTACGAAAACCATCCTTGCATGCGTGCGGCCATTTCCTTCTTATACTACGATAGATCTCAACGATCTCAATGGCAGCGCCTTCGCTCACTATTCTACAGGTACAGTGGAGGTAATCCTCTAATGTACCACTTGGTAACATACAGCCTATGCATCTTTTGTGTTTCGGTAATCGATATTGTATTAGTCGCTTGAAAAATTCAGGAATTGGTAGCTACCATCCACTTTCTCCACAACCACATCGCAGCACGGGGTCGCCCTATTCAATACTTAGTTTCGCTGCTTCCTCAGAAAAACGACGTTCGAAAGAATGCCTAGTCCAGTGATCTTCGGGGTATATTTCATCCACTTTACCCCAATCTACATCCTTAAGGTTTTCGTCATTATAAGGGTCTTCTACGTTGCTAATACTGGCTGCCCTACTTCCTTTGCTGTATCGGGATTCGGTTGTACTATATCTATCAGCGTAGTAGACTGCTTTCCAGTTTTTTCATCCTTTTCCGTGTTTGGCGTTGCTTCTTGCGTTGAGTGCTGGACGCAATGATCCGCGAGAGTTGCATTCCATGGTTTGCCATAGTGGTCAGGTGATCCTTGAGCTACGCTTGCTTGATCCAGCGCGCTGCGGCCAATCGTCAATTGTCTCAATTCTTTCTCCAGCATAACTACCCGGGCTGCTAGATCCTCCGGGGGTGCTTCGGGACCTACGTTCACATTTTTTGACTCATTCCCAATTTCGGAAAGAGTTCAGCCATCTGATCTCATGGAGTACTGCGGGGATAAAGAATTCGTGGGCTCAGCGAATGCACCTTTGAAAAACACGGTGTGTGCTGCATAATTACTACCCATTATAACGGCTCCTGTATCATAAGGGATAATCAAAGTTGCGCCTTGGTCAAGGGTGATGTTCTTCGTCAATGTCTTGACACCCCACCCCCATACTGCGTCGCTGTCGAGTCTGGTGGGCATCAATGAATCAACGCGCCATGCTACTTCATTTTTTACTTCTACGTATGTAGGGTGTTCTTGGTACGATAATCCCCATTTGAATTTCTCCATATTACATCGCATCAGGCCATAGAATAACAAGGCATCATCCTACCCATCGGACAATTGGATGCGATACATTTAGTCTTGCATTATCGATATCTTGTAACTTTTTCCTTAAAATGTCGATGTGCTCGCTGGTTTTAACCTGTTTTGGTTTGGGTTTTTTAATTGGGGGCTCTTCATTACAAGTTGTAATTACTAATTTGCGGTTTTGTGATATTCCTTCCGCTAGAGGATTGTTTCAAGAGATATTTGTCCTTTTTTCCCATAATTTTTCAAGTATAATATTTCTACTTATTCTGATCTATAAGTAAAAAAGAAAAGAATAAAAAACTGGTAGCTGGTTTATAGAAAACTATATATCATTAAAAGGTCATACTATAAGTTAAAGTCACTTAAAAATGAAAACGCTAAAAATGAAAGCACAAAATCATGCAAGAATACAAAACATTGTAGACTGGGATCTATTTTAAATTATTTTCTGCATTTTATAATTTATTAAAAGTTCAGATATTTGTCTAGTTCTCTCCGATTAGAGTGAAGGGACATTACGGAAAACCTCCACAAAGTACATCCAATTTGGTTTAACGAGAGTTTAAAATGTATAGCTGACAATGAGCTATTCAGTCGGTTAAAAGATTAATGTAATTTATTGATATCTCATACCTGTTGACAATAATTTTAAAAATAGTTTGCAAATATGAACCAAAATTGTATCTCAAACTGTGGTGAATTGAGGAATTAGATAACTTTTACAGAAAACACGCTGAAAAATAAGTTTGCTATTATAAGGATAGCTAACTTTTAACTACTATAGCTAATAATCAGCTGATACAGCAAAACATGTATCCTGTTTTAGCTAATTCATAGCTATTACAGCTAAAAAAGTTTCGAAATATTGAAAGTCGACTGAATTAACAATCCATTAGTTGGTTCAACAATCCCTTCTTCTCCATGATATTGTGCCCCACCACCAAAATTAAATTTAAAAATTCTTTTAAATTAGCAAAAGTAAATTAATATTGAATATACAATAAAATTTTTAAGGGTCCGAGAGAAAGATTTTAATTAATCGGGAGTCAGATACATTTGTGTTTTATTGTATTTTATTTCATGCTTTGAACCCTTTTTAAATCAGAAATTGTTACGTAAAAATCACTTACGAAAAAATCGTGACTTAAATAATAATCAAAGAGTGTCCTATTTTTCTAAATTTTCAGACAGCTGAAGTAGTGTTAGTAAAGAGACACACATCCATTCACCGTTAATGATGTGTTCTTCTTCTCCTTCAGTGATACTCCAGCATGGCATGATGTAAGCTTTGCATTTCACGTCTCTTAAGGAAATAGTTCTTAAAACTATCTTCACATTTGTGAACGTTGATTAATTAAACTTTTATTCCAACCTCATACAAATCATTAGAAAGTCCAAAGTTTTCAACAATCAATTGAATTTCATCATAAAGTTTAATAATATTTTTCACTATGCAAAACATATAACTTTTTAGAAACAGGCAACTATCACGTAACGCAGTAGATATAACGCATTTTCCAACTTCCAATTTGTTAAATTGATGACATAGATCCTCAGTTACGTTGTTGGGTAAAGTTCCTTCAGAATGACCTTGTGACAACTTAATTTGAATAAAGTGATCAGTAGGTCTCAGAGCATAATCCTCTTCCTCAGAAATTCGTCTTTATATCTGGGGCAGTTTTAGACATGGCTTTCTAATCCACTTCTATAATTGCTGCATGTTATTTTCATAACAGAAAGCACTGAATGATTCAGGAGGGCCTAAAGCTTGGACATCATCAATAAGATGTAATGCACAGTGTAGGTTGTAGGACATAAATTGCTCTCCATATAACTCTTCACTTAGAGTAACGTAAGATTTTATTGCCCCTTGACAAAAGGGATACATGTCTTCTGGAGTTTCTTCTGACACAAAAAGAGGCATTATGGAATGAAGAATCATCAGATGACAATAATGATCTTCATAAAAGACATTCTTCAAAACAGCAGAGCAAGTATAAAGCAAGAATTGTGGTTGTCGATTGAAGTCTGACGGTCAATAATTTTTAAGGTCAACCATTCTTGAATCAAGAATATCCATTTTCTTTCCATTTAGTAGCCTGAATACGAATTTTCCGACAACTGAAGCCAAAAAGATCTTTTTCACATTCCCAAAATAAACAGAATGGATGACCTCAAACGGTACATACGTGACCAAAGGCTGAAAAGGAGACAAAGGACTTCTTCCTTTCTGATGATCTTCATCTAACCGATTTTCATAGTCGTCATCAGTTCTAAGTTGATGTTCGACATCTAGGAATACCATTGTTCCTTGAAAACCTGGAGTTATGCATCTTCGTCCTTTCACTTTGCATTTGGAGCAGGCACATGAAGAATTGTAGCCGAAATGATTTAGACCAAAGGCTCTTGCTGGACCGTCACCAATAAAACAACGCACTCTAAAGGAAAAACGTCGATTGCTTAACAGAATTCCTCCTTCATCGTCGACTTTCGAAATTTCTTGAATAAATTCTTAAAAAAATTCAAAAATATTGGATGGATTATGTTTGCCTTGGTATATTCCTGCTATAATAGAACGTTTATCTTTTATATTAAATATTCTGTATTGAATTGGCCAAAACTGATCTTTCCCCTTGTCCACTTTAGCGCCATCCTTACTGAAATCAATAATTATAGTGTCTTTTGGAAGATATGCCAAATTAAAAGAAAACTGCCTCAAGGTTGCTAATAACATATTTCCTTGAGTAAGGTTTATATTTGCTGATAAAAGGTATTTTTTAAACTGTTTCTCTGTAGCAGGGCTACATTTTGTTCATCATATTCGGAATTTTCGTCGTCTGAAAAACTTGCGTCATTAGTTCTCGCTTCAGCTTCTATTTCTTTAGGAAATTCTACACCATCTAAGTTCACATCTTCTATGATCAACATCTATCATAGCAACTCTTTGGATCTGCTCTTCATTGACAACTTCTTCATCTGAGCTATCTGAATTTTCCATGTAATTTTTGTTTTGATGAATAATGTGCAATCGCCTCTGTTTCTGTTGTGAACTCAGTTCTAAGAAAATTTTGAGTTTCCCAGACATTTTTTACGGCATTAAGGTATAATAAAATCTGTTAAACGATTCCCGGTCATTCTCCCGAAAGGCAAATCCCGAATGGACATTTTCCCGAATGAAAAGTGTCCCGAATTTCCGAATAGGTCAGTTTTACGAATATTTTTTTTCCGAAAAGATTAGTTTCCCGAATTTTCATTTTCCCGATTAAGTATTTTTCCGGACGAAAAAGGCCCTAAATAAGTCTTAATAATAAAAAATGTGTTTAGTACAATAAATATATATAAAATATAGTACACTCGAGCGCCCCAACAGGAGACTTCCGAACAGGAGACTTAATTATTGTGCAAGTGAGAGCGAGAATGAGGATGCAAATATGTTCGACTATCCTCGTCCAAGTTCGGCAATACTCGCGCTGTCAACCAAGCGACGTACAAATTTCAAATTTTTTCGGGTGCAGTCACATAAAAGTTTATAGTTTAAAATTTGCAATGA
>WNHD01015571.1:0-16427 GCA_011057455.1 Ganaspis sp. Gsp50 | reverse complement strand
CATATTATACTTTGTATTTAGTCGAATCTAAAGCACTTTTCTAACACGATTTCGAACGTCCTCGTTTGAGTACTTTCTGTCCTGCCGGTAGGACGTTGGGCGTTCTATCATTAAGTAATTTTGGTCAACGTCTGGGTCAAAATTTTAATTAAGAATATAAATAAAATACTGTTCAGACAAATTGATTATTGATAATATGAAAGTTCTCTTACATAATTACCTTTGGATTTTCTTATATATTTGTCTTTGTTTTAAATTTTTGATACATAAAAGGTAATTTATTTAAAATTCGCATAGTCTTGGTAATAAGGTATTGTAACCGCGACCAACGTAATATTGTGTATTCCTCAGTTGCACCCGGGCTTTATTGGAAGCCAAATATTCTCCTATCCTCCACCCTCTGTTTATCTTTCTTCTCTCTTTCTAGATCTTTAACTATCTTTTACTCACTTTGCGAGATATGCCCACGCCTCTCACTTGTGTTATTAGAATAACATTATTACTGTTCGTGGTAATAAGATCATTCAGTCATCATATACCAGGATCCCTTCTAATCGACATACATTGTCCATTAGTTCTCATTGTCGATGTCATAGGGATTTTAAACGAGCCATGTGTGATGCGCGAAAATGGATTTACTGCTCAGTCGTCCGAACTGGATATTGAATCAATGATAAACTAAGCATTGTTATAGTTTCATTGATGATTACTTCTGCTATTTGAAGGATCATTAAATACAGTAATTTTTTGTTAAGATCGTTACAGACGATGTAGGATCGATTCAAAGCGTTTATTACATAAGGCTAACTTTTAGAATTCAATACTTTTTTATAATTTGTGAGTCCTGAGGAGGAAGTCTTACCGACTTCGAAACGTCGACTTTAAATAAATCAATTTGATTATTTGTCTGAAGCTATCGTCTCTTTTTTATTAACTTTTTTAATTAAAATACTTTTTTTAAAATTATTAATAATAATTGTTAATAACTTTGTGAAGTTGTTGTATATTTTTTAATGAAAGTGAAAAATTATTAAAATTATCTTAGACAAAAACCAAAGCTGGTGCGGGATCAAGTTTTACTCTTACAAGTTTTAATAATTTTACTAAACTTAAACTACTTCTTTTCTCATTGATAACTTTCTAGACTTCTCATCAGAACGTATAACTTTGCAAGCTTTCGATGTGGTTGCAAATTAAGTGTTTTAATGATTTCAAAACTCAAATATTCCCAGTAATTTTACAACATTCTTCTTCTTCTTCTTCTTCTTCTTCTTTAGTTTCCTGGCCTGGGAATATGCGGATAAATCGATTCATCATTCAGGTTAATTAGTTATCGTTAATGTTTTTCCAAAAATCATCGAGAAATATCTAAAATACAGCAACTTTGGAAAAGATGAAAGCGTAGTTTCCCATCACCGTCTCTTTTTGTTGCATTTTGTAATTGTTTGACTCGTTTATTTAAAATGTTAAAAATTATATTTCCGTTTTTCAATTTTTATTTAAAAAAAAAAAAAAAATAAGAATCTGTCAACAAATGTTGGTTCAAGTTAGTCTTGAATTCGGATTTAAAGCGCATTTTTCCAATTTTTCTTCGACACTACCTGAAGCGTCAAAAGCTTTGAAGATTCAAAGTTGGTGCAAGCGGTTTCTCAAACTCTTCCACACCCCCGGTTACTGTACCTAGAATCCCGTGAAAAAGGAGATTTTTCCCTGCAGGTTTGGAGATGTGATAAAGTCAAAGAATGTAGGCGCGAACTACGGCTGTGGCTGTGTGGTTGCACAACACACTCATGAAAGAGAGAAAGGAGACGCCCTCGAAGAGGATGAGACATAAAAATAAATATCTTGGAGAATGAGCTAAGCCTACTACATATCAATATTCTGGGTACTTCCCCTAGACGCCCCAGTGGGAATTTTTGGTCCTGGCACAAAACGCCACATGGCAAATACATAGGTATGTTAGTAGGTAGCATTCTGCCAAGTAAACCTCCACATACCGCAAACGGAAATTTAATCACGACCTTCCTCTTCGTTTTTTCTCGTATCCGCCTTTACCTCCATCCTTCTTCTGTCGGGGTCGATTCACCCCTCGTGTAAAAGTCTCGATCGCAGACGATTTATAAACGTCGTTTCAAACTCCTACAGTCCCCGATGACAAACTCGGTGGATAATTGAAGACCATGAAAGTCAAAAGGTTACTCGTGCCGGAAAATATTGAAAAATGAGACTCAACTGTGACCTCGGATTGACGCAAGTGAAGTAGCCGGAACTGCTTTTGTAGTAAAAAATTCTTTCAGAGGTAAAAGGTCGTACTAGAGTCATTTTCCTTTTTAACAGATTGGATTCGAGCTCTCTTGAATAGTCCTAATTTGTTTATTTATTCATCTACAATTTTGTGACAAATCTTTAAAGTTGAAAAAGATTGTTAATTCGCCTTTAAGATTTGGCGAGTTATCAATTTTTTTTTATTGCTCTAGAAATCATTCTTGTATTGTTTCTAATCAGAAACACAATGTCCTAGATAAAGTTCTTTCTTAGATAAAGTTCTTTTCTGGATAAAGTTCTTTCTTTGATAAAGTTCTTTCTTAGATAAAGTTCTTTCTTAGATAAAGTTTAAAGTTCTAAGTGGATAAAGTATTTGCTAATAAATATTCTCAATAGTTACAATTAATAAATACAGGTTCAAACAGAGTGCTCCTTTTTAAATTACATGAAAGTAATTTAAAATTAAAAAACTACACATTCATTTTGTTTTTAAATTAAAAGCTTTCGCAAATTGTTGGTTTTCATGTTGAAAGCCTTCGAATTGAATTTTGGCATATAAAGCATCTCTTTAACATAAATTTAAATGATTTTACATTTACGCACTCACAAGTTTATTTATATGCGAACCGCAATAATTTCAATTTGAAACCGTTACCACTTTGGTGACAAAATTAAACCACTTTCAAATATAATCTCTATTAATTATTTTCAATATATTTTGATGATTACTTCAGATCTGTAACATTCAATGAGAATTTTGTTTCTTGTTTAAATTCTCAATTCATGGAAAGTTTCTTTCCAATTCTTTTCTTGTTGACAAATGATGAAATCAAAAATGATGAAATCACAAATGAAATTGTTAATGAAATTATTAATGAAATTGTTAGTAAAATTGTTAGTGAAATTGTTAATGAAATTGTTAATGAAATTGTTAATGAAATTGTTAGTGAAATTGTTAGTGAAATTGTTAGTAAAATTGTCAATGAAATTGTTAATGAAATTGTTAATGAAATTGTTAATGAAATTATAGAATTTGATTGAATTATTTCAGGAATGAATTATGTGCTTTATATTTAATAATAGTAGGACATTATCGTTTGGAAATTATCTCATAGATTCCCAAGTTATGTGAAATGTACGTAATATTGAAATGACCAATTCTCTTGAGGTAATTATTGGTGCCCGAGACACTATTCTTTCCTGGCAAGAGACGTGTATCGTACTCTTGTGTACACTTTAAAAGTTTTTCAGTGCGTAATATAAGAACCGCATTGCGGACGATGCCCTGAGCAACGAGTTCACCGCTATCGCAACATAAAGTCGCCATTACCGCGCTCGTACCGCAAGTTACGAGTTACGGGAACGGTAACATCTTCCTCGCCCTGCAACAATCTCCTTCCTCTTTCGTTTGCTAAATAAATACCCCATTCCATCTTTCAGAACCTCCAGGTCCCTTGGCAAAGTGCCTTGGATACCTCAACTCTTATGTCAGTGCGACACAATCACAAGCAAAAGCATATATCGTCTTATTATCTTGCAATTTATGATTGATTTTGTATTCTGTTTTTTTGAGTATTCTGGTTGCTTTTCTTCTTTTCGGAAATTGAGTTCGCGATGTTTAATACTATTTCAGAAATATATCTTAAAATTTACTCGACGGGGATATAATGAAAACAAAAGAAACTAGTTGAACACACACGCACACATTGGGTTTAAAATTAGTATATATGCTCTACGTACTGTGGGGAAGCAAAATGGGAAAAAATGTCGGTAAAATTTTGGAAATCTTGAAATAAAGATCAACCGAATGAGATGTATAAAAGAACTAATTTGTACTCAGCTAGTAACCTGCTTAAAATTACTCTGAGAGTCTAAGAGGCAAAATAGAATAGAGTTAGCTGTTCTTCTCTCTCATTTCTACCTTTTCTCGAAGAGTTACTTTACGCGAGGGAGCTCAGGAATTTATTACTCGCGGCTGAAATACCAAAGGGGTAGGTACACCTTCGCGTCAAAAGATGAAGACAGATGGACATGTGTGGTTACTGAGAGTAACACAGTGTTGTCTTGAAAGTGGGTCTTATTTGAAAAAATGTCTTAAATTAAGACGGTTTGTCTTTTTTGACAAATACAGTAAGGGAGCTTTAAAACCAGACAGTAGAAAAAGCTAACATAGTCAGACCAAGACAAGATGTAAGTCTAGATAGTAGAAAAAGCTAGCATAGTCAGACCCACACAGTAAGCAAGATTTAAATCCAGACAGTAGAAAAAGGTAGCATAGTCAGACTAACACAGTAAACAAGATTTAAATCTACACTGAAAAAAAGAAGTATTGTTTTCAGCCCATTTTTGCCTGGAGCTGTTTACATAAGTGTCAATTTGGTTTGGACTGATTTTAAGACCAAAAAATGACTTAGTCTTGTTTTAAGCCACAAAATTAACTGATTGTGTAAACGGTTTAAGACTTTCTTTTTTCTGTGTATATAGTAGAAAAAGCTAGCATAGTCAGACCAATGCAGTAAGAATAATTTAAATCCAGATAGTAGAGAAAGCTAATATAGTCAGACCAACACAGTAAGCAAGATTTAAATCTAGATAGTAGAGAAAGATAGTATAGTCAGACCAACGCAGTAAGAAAGATTTAAATTCAGACAGTAGAGAAAGCTAGCATAGTCAGACCAACGCAGTAAGAAAGATTGAAAGTCAGACAGTAGAGAAAGCTAGCATAGTCAGACCAACGCAGTAAGAAAGATTGAAAGTCAGACAGTAGAGAAAGCAAATACAGTCTGACTATGATTGCTTTCTCCACTATCTGTCTTTCAGTTTTTGTTACTGCGTTTGTCTGACTACGTTTGCTTTTTCTACTCTCTGGTTTAAAATCTCGCTTTAATTGCATTGGGCTGACTATGCTTCCTTTCCCTACTGTCTAGCGTGAAATCTTCCTTATTCCTAATCTTTCCTTATCTATTCCTATGTCTTAATTTAAGACGTTTTTGCTCAATATAAGACACCATATTTCTGCACTGAAGTATTTATAATCCGATTAGCTGTCATTCCTTATGGTTCCGGCATACTTAATTAGGACTTAAAAAATCAGATTCGCTTGATTGCATTATGCAGAAAAATGTGTTGTAATTCTGTGTATAAAATTATCGTAAAATCACTGCGCTCTTGATTTAATAACAATCTTTATTTTGAAAAGCACTAAAATAATACTGTAGTTTTAATAATTACTGTATATTTAAAGGCAGTGAAATAATTTTTGATATCGTATTTAATGTGATCCCCAGAGGATATTTATTACTTGGAAAAATGTCTGATGTGGTAGTTTCTTAATCCGGATAATATTTATTAAATTTATAAGCTTGAGATAAAGTTGACGGTTTTGAAAAATGGGAAAAAGAGCTAGTAGGGGAGTGCGATTCACATTAACTCTGGACACGTAGGAATTAAGTTCTCGTCGTAAATGGCGCCAGTGTTTCTCGTTAGCAAAAAATCATGGATAAAAACAAAACAAGTTGAGAAACGCGACGTTACAGCCGTTTAGTCGAGTCGTAAAAAACCCACTCTCTGGAGTCTTCTTTCCACCTTTCTACTTTCTTTTCTTTGCCCTTACACCGACATTTGTGACCTCTACGTTCTATCTTGGACTTGCCTGCCCTGAATGCAAGCCTGTCCAGCACAAGATACGATATTTTTATTAGTCATCTCGATAAATTGGTTTCGAACAGCATAAGAGGATCAGTTCTTCTAGAAAAAGAAGAGAAGATACCTTGTCGTCCTCCACCCATCCATTCACCCACTCCGTAGAGCCAAAGGAGCTTTTTTATTGATACATGAAAATTTTACAGTTTTAGAGCAAATCGAACACAGGACTTGATTTTCCTTACCATCAAAATTCCACAACTATTTATATCCGGCTGTATAAATCGTAAAATTGCATTTTCGGTAATTTAAACTGATAAAAGGAGAGTAATTTAAACTGATAAAAGAGTAATTAAAATGATAAAAGAAGAGTAATTTAAATTGATAAAAATTTATATTAGCTATATACATTTTATTAGGAAAGAAAGGATTATAAACAAGTTGTTTTGGTATAATAATATACAGCGAAAGAGAAACCTCTCTTTTTATGGTAGAATAAAAGTAGAAGCAATTTTAATTATGCATCTGATTTCGCTCAAGTCATTACATTACCAGTGGTTTATGGTTGTCTTCACGCGATGGCATATTCATGTTAAGAAAATAACCCTATGTTGGCATATCATAAAGTATAAAACGCATAGGACAATTGTGGGGACAATAATTCAGTCTCCCTGCTTCCGTTTTCTCCTTCTTTTTATTCCATTCTCCCTTTGGTTTGCCTTCTGTTTCTCCCCCTGTGACTTGGTGTTCTTGCGTTATCGAGTTTCTCATTAAATTTACGTGTGAGTCATACGAATTCACCGCCATGTGCCCACAACCAGTCACCACCCTCACTACGATGACGACTGTTGCTCATTAAATTTGTCAAAGGAAAGTATAAACGATGCGTCAGCCAAGAGAGTCAAACTCGCCAAACAATTCTATTCCCTTGCCAGTTTAGCATGTAAATGTCCATCGATTAAACAGCAAGATTATAGAATAGACCAGACTGGCATGATGAATTTACGACACTCAGCCAGCACGCCGGAAATTCTAATCGGAACGCAAGATTAAAGTGCGTAAGACATTTTAAACTGCAATGTCTAAAATTGCTGAAATTTTATAGTGCATGGAGAAAAATTGCAAATGAAATTCACCTAATTTAGTTAAAGAAATTTACTTAACATCACTTAAGTAAAATCTACTTAACATCACTTAAGTAAAATCTACTTAACATCACTTAAGTAATATTTACCTACTCTCTAAAACTGAATCAATGAAAAACGACTGATCTTCAGTGAAAAATGACTGAAATTCAGTGTCCCACTTCTCGCGATTTCAATCTTACTGAAAATTCCAATAGCAAGTACTGAAATTTCCAATTGTTTTTTCACTGGTCAATCAGTGAATAATAACTGAAATTTCAGTCATTTTTTACTGATTCAGATTTAGAGATAAACG
Organism: Ganaspis sp. Gsp50; assembly: GCA_011057455.1. Lineage (NCBI taxonomy): Eukaryota > Metazoa > Arthropoda > Insecta > Hymenoptera > Figitidae > Ganaspis > Ganaspis sp. Gsp50. The sequence goes on along the minus strand of WNHD01015571.1, from coordinate 9,080 downwards.
TTGCACAGCAACATTTTGATTCGCTTTTCTGGATCAATTTGATCCTCACGGTTTACTGTGTAGGTATTAATGAATAAACGTTAGCCAACGTTTATTCATTTTGAAAAGAATAGTTAAGTATAACTTACTTAACATATTAAGTAAACTTCACCTAAATTATTAAGTAAATTCTACTTAAGTACTTGGTATTTTTTACTGAAGAACTCTAACTCAACTTCTTAAGTAATGTTTACTTAAGAAAGTTAAAGGCAACCTAAAGTTTTAGGTTCATTTCACTTGCAGTTTTTTTCCGTGTGAAAAGATATACTGCAATTAAGAAATTAAAAGTTAAATTAAAAATTAGTTATTTTAATATTTTTCATTAAATAGTGATTTTGCTTGTTTAAATTTCAAGGCGTTTCTACTGGGTTTAAATTACCATTTATCATTGTCTTGTACTTCTTCTTTTTTAAAATGAAAAGATTAGTAATTCTCAATCTATTGTCGAATAGAGATTCTGTATCAGAAAAGAGCTAATATAATCGATCAACCGGAATTAGGCAAGACTGGTTGCTGATCTCTAATAAAGGACATTGGTTCCTTATCAGTCCAAGAAACATGTGGAACAGGCATATTTCGTATCTTAAGCTTCAAGCGTCAAATTCACTACACTCTGATTGGATCGACCCTCCAGATCCAGAGATCTCTCCGTTAATGTCGTAACCTGTCGGACGCATTAACGTCTCAACGGGGGGCTACTTTACGGTTTAGAGGCAAAGCACTATCTAGTCTAATACCTCCAATTTCCATTTTCCAAAATGTAATCATTTTATTTTCTGATCCAATTTTATTGAAAATTCTTCATCGATAAGACTGATGCCTAGGATTCACAGTGAACCGTGGGGATCAAATTGATCCAGAAAAGCGAACCAAAATGTTGATATGCAACGTTTTGATTCGCTTTTCTGGGTCAATTTGATCCCCACGGAACACTGGGTTTTCAATTTAATTTAATTAATTACATTCTGAGTAATTAATGCAGGTTAAAATATTTCGAGTTGTAACAACTTAGTGTGATCATTCTTTTCATTTGCAAGCATTTGAAGTCTATGCTCTTAGTTGAATTGCTGATTGACTTGCTATTTCGTTAGTTTATTTTACATTTCATTTAGACGAGAAGGGTAGATTTAATCTAAAATGAAAATTAAGTTTGAATCCTAAAAAGGAGAGAATTAATTCTTAATAATATAGAAGTGGCTAGGAAAAGGCAATAGTGATTTGCATATAGTCTTGGATGGAGGATGTTAAATAAACATTTAATGTCCTACTACTTCTCTCGAAAAGCAGTTGTACGAAGCTGTGATCGTGTATACTTGAAAGTCTGGACCAAAGCAACGTTTGAGAGAGGAATTCTACAGAGAGTATTTGAAACACTACAACTTTGAGCTTTGCTATATGATATAAATGTGGTTAAATGGCACGAACAAACAACTTGAACTGGTTGAATGCAACTTTGTTTTTCGAGATTTCTGTCTTTGAAACGAAGCTTATGATAAAACTTCCTATGGTCATTAAATTTCTTTAAATGCTGAACAAGAATATCTTTTCAATTTTATATAAAACTGATTTTAGACTGTATTTCATTTTGTACTTTAAATTTTAAGTCTTAATTTTTAAAATTTTAAGTTTTAATTATTTTATTCTGCCGTACGAAATAAAAACTTAGGTAAGTAACAATACCAGCATTGTTGTTTACTTAAGTTTTTATTTCGTACGGCAGTATTATACACAGAAAAAAATAAGTGTTCGATTTGATGCAAATAGTTTTAGAAAAGTACTTGCATTCGTGAACAAATGAACCAGAAGTTGATTATTAGAACCCGAAAATCGCTGTTAAAACTATGCAGAAAATCGAGTAGTTTTGACCTTTATTGGGTTAAAACAACAACATAAGGATACAAATTGATGCAGCTTATTTTGACACGGATATTAGGGTTAAAACTACACTTCTTTTTTTCTGTGTATGTCTTTATTACGTGTCTTTATTGTATATCTTTATTATATGTCTCATTTTTGGTTGAAACGAACTGTTGTTATTTCTTGAAATAATTTTGACATAAACACAAAATAAGTTGAAAATAGAGAGACTAATGCATGGATTAATGTTGCCCTCTGAGGCTTATTGTGATCCATTGTGAATAAGCTTGCAATTTTGACCATTGACAGTTATTACCACATGCTTCCATTTTATTACTCTGTTTCCATCTCTCTATTCATTTGCATGTGTGAAATCGTAAGTTGTATTGACAATGCAGTTGATGGTGGTACTCAAAGTCGTTAACGATGGCGATATTCTGTTTATTTCCTCTTCTATAATGTATTTACTGCCGCTAATAATGTACTTATTTGACGAATATTTGTTTAGTATCCGTTTCACATTAGACATCTCAAATATTGCACTTCTCAGAATTGCTACACTTTTCTAAAAAAGAAATAAGCAAAAATCCATCTTCTCAAGTCTTGAAGGAAGTTTCTCTTTTTTTCAAGTGCAATTAATGATTTTAAAAAAATGAAACCAAATTTTACTGGTTGATTTGCATTTTTGAGCAATCAAATCGCCAAATAAGTACAAAAGGATAATTAGGGGCTCTGGTACGATGAGGGAAGGAAGTGATTGGGTCTTTCGGTCGATTTTTATCTCAAAGCAGCCTCCAGAGGTCCAGAAAACGTTCGATTAAACTATCCTACCTCGATTCGCTTGAGTGCACGAATGTAGTTAACGAATTTCGTTAACGACTCGTGAGATTCCTTCGATCCGCGTACCCTGAAATTGCTTCGAATTACATTTGCAGGGAAGCTTATCCCTTATAATAAATTAATCGATTTGCTAGACGCTTTTTTCATTGCAACTGAGGCAAAAGAAACAAATCTACCATTTTTCATCTTTATGAAAATTTGCATACTCCTAGGAAATTTTTCTTTTTTTTACATTTTTTAACATTTTGTAATTATGTAAAATATAAATACTATTAGTATACGAATAGCGTATCTTATAGTTGATCTTTTTAAAACGGTTTCACGATTATTAGTTTTGAATTATTTTCAATTTATTATTATCATTATTTTCAATTCTCATAGAGGAAACTTGACTGTAATAAAGAAGTCTTACTTTCAGACCATATTAGACTGAACATATTAAATCTAATGTAAACATATTAGATCTACACGGAGAAAAGTCACAAGAAGAGTTTACCTAAAATAGTCAAGTAAAATCTACCTAACCTCATTAAGTAGATTTCACTTAAGTACTTAAGTAATTTTTACCTAACTCGTATATATTAAGTTGTTAGGTGTATTTTACTTAAGTGTTAAGTGAATTTCAATTGCTATTTTTCTCCGTGTAATGTAAACACATTAGATCCAATTTTAACTAAATTTTAGCATGAAGAGTTGGATTTTAATACCTAAAACTGACTTAATCTTGTTTTAAGCCAAAAAATTTGTTGAGTTTCAGTCATTTTGGTTTTAAGATGTAAACCGTTTAAGACATTGTTTTTACTGTGTTTGTTTTGTTTGTAAAAATAAAAATAAAGAGCAATAAAATTACATTTTCAAGTGTATCATGAATGTCTATTTTAAAAAAGTGCAGAAAATAATAAAAATGAAGGTAGATTCCTGAATTATCGTCCGAGTAGTACATTGTAAAGACAAGTGTCTCAATTTAAGACGTTTAGGTGGTCAGTTTTAAGACGTTTATTGGCGTCTTAAAATTTGAACCAATAAGGAAGCGTCTTAAGTTATTTCCACCAATAAGGAATACTCCCTAAACGTCTTAAAATGTCTAAATGTCTTAAAATAAGACACCTCTTTTTGCAGTGATGTACACTGGAAAAACAAGCGTCTTGTTAACGTCTTATAATAAGACATTTAAACATTTAGAAACGTCTTATATTGGTAGACGTCTTGTTTAAACGTCTTAAACTTCTAAACGTCTTAGACTTTTAAACGTCTTAAATTTTAAGACGTTTTTGCATGCACTGAAAGCAAATAAGACGGCTTGTTAAGACATCAAAAAACGTCTACAAAGTTGACCTTCTAAACATCTTAAACCAAGGCACCATTTTTTGCAGTGTATTATTTGTAAATGTACGGAAATATGTTTGTGGGTTAATTTTCTATAAATTAAGAATATAGTAGAATTCCAATTATCCGAATCGATTGGGACCAGACTCGATCCGGATTATCAGAAATCCGGATAATCGGAATTGACATAAAGAATTACATATTTTTAGAAATTAACCATTAACAAGGATTTTAAAATCCCTTTACTTTGGAATTAATTAGAAATTATTAAATTTAAAATTTTCTTGAAAGAAATAATTATTTATTTTAACACTTTTGTCAATGTAAGTTGCACTAATGACGAAACTTGCTTTATTTAATCATTGCTTACTCAAAAGTTACAATATGTATTTAAATATCAGAGAAATTTAACCTTAAAAAATGTTGAAACTTAGAAAAATTGTACAAAAAAACTTTTTTTGAACTTAAAATAATCTGGATAATCGGACGTCCGGATAATTGGAATCCGGATAATTGGAATTCTACTGGAACATGATTTCTAAAGAGTTGTTGATTAAAAAGTATTTGTCAAAGGTTGACTATAGGAATAGAAAAATATTTGGTCTTTGCGACCCCATCATCTATTACAATGTTCATAGAAGATTGTTTTCTTTGATAATATGATGATTTATTACTTTGTTATCTTGCATTACTGTGCAAATAAGTAAATATTTTTCGTTAGAAAAACTTAGCCGAGGTACACGGTTTACGAATGAAAATATGTTTATTGATGCAGTAGGAATGATTTTCATTTTAACAGCTAAATGGGATGTGCTTATCAACAGATATTGATGGTTTCTGATAAAATATTTATAAGCTTTGAAGGTTATGAGTTTTCTATATAGTTGTCCCTTCTGCCCCCTTTCGTATGTAACTTATGACTACATTAGAGTCACTATCAATTTTCTTTCCTTTATAGTCTTACTTTCTTATATTCTTACACTTCTGAAACTGATTATTATGATAATCTTCTGATTTACTGGTATCTTTTCTTTTAATTTTCTATTGACTTTCTTAATCTAATTTTCTATTGACTTTCTTAATCTAATGTTTTATTGAATTTCTTAATCTAATTTTCTATTGACATTCTTAATCTAATTTTTGATTCGCTTAAACATCTTACATTCTTTGAAACTGAATGACTCGGATAAAGAAAGTTTTCATCTCAAAGACTTCCAAGATTTTCTGGAAACATGACAAAAAATTAATATGAGAAGCGGTTGAACTTCTACCGATTATTTCTGTTTTCTTAAATAAATACACTAGAACCTCGATTTAGCGGTTCTCGATTTAGCGGCCGTTTCATTGTTTGAACTTTAAATTCTATTCGCACTCTGTTTAGCGGCCGTTTCATTGTTTGAACTTTAAATTCTATTCGCACTCTATTCAATGGTGTAGCCCCGAGCCGATCGTTAAATCGAGGTTCCAGTGTAAATAAATAAATTTCAGTGACTGATTTTCGCGCTCGATTTCTTGTTTAATGCGTTAGACGATTATACTTATCAGAGATTCAGGAGATGCATGTTTGTCGCGACGTTAGCCGATAATAAAGCACAACGTATAATCGAACAACAAGAGATGTAGGGGTGGATGGTGGTAATTTAGGCATTTGGTCAATAGCCAATTCCTATTTGGCTTGCCTCCAAGGGTCAAAACAAACCGGTTACATCGCCGCGAAAAGGCAAAACGTAAAGCAGCGCACTTGTTCAAAAAGACGAGGATGTTGTCGGCGGTCAAATCGACCCCACTCTTACAAGAGGGATGTGTACGAATCCTAGGGTCTTTTCAGATATAACGACCGTTTTCGGAAAATAGATGATCGTATTTGTGTAGCAAGCCGCTCCTTACGAGGTCCTTATCCACCTAGTCAGGGGGTGGGGTGATCTAAGAAGCCATTTTCTTTGTCGGTCTAAAAATGTGTCCGCTAGTATGAGTAAAAAATTCCAGTCACGGTCCGTACATTATTTTGCTTCCACGACAAATGTTGGTTTCACCTTCTATGTATATTAAAATGTCATGCGCTCAGGTCGCGCTGATCCCCCTCTACAAAATGTAATATCATGGCTGAAATTTTCTATTTAGATAGCTGGTTATTATGCTTGTTACTACTTGCGAAAAGTTTGTTTATGGTCAAAGGTATCATTAGAGAGAGCAATAATTCACATGTGATAAATACTTGTTTAGTTTGTGTGATCAGAAGCTTTGCGGGTTTTAACATCAAACTCGCTACTGAAATTAATATTTCATATAACATTTTGAATTAATTTAACATTGCATTTTGATCTATATTTTTGCATTCTCTTTGTGCAGAGAAACTTAATTCAATTTATGAAAGTTTAAAATTTGTATTAATTATGACAAACTGAGAATTATTTACTTGCATTTATTTTCTCTATAATTTGATATGATTTCTCTTTTTGGCATAAAAGTTCCTTTTGGCATAAAAGTTCCTTTTGGCATAAAAGTTCCTTTTGGCATAAAAGTTCCTTTTGGCATAAAAGTTGATTTTGGCATAAAAGTTCCTTTTGGCATAAAAGTTGATTTTGGCATAAAAGTTCTTTTTTGCATAAAAGTTCTTTTTTGATATTTTAAACAAGATAAACGTTGTTTTAATGTCTTTTTAAAAACAATGCTTCCCTGTGATGAAGCAAAATCATTAAAGGTTTGTTCAAAACTCAATCAAGTTGTGTTTCATATTCAAGACAGCTGTAACGCATATAGGGTTGTAAGTGAGTCTTGAACGAGGCTTGGGTGAGTTTTGATTGATTCTAAAGTCAGTCTTAAACGATGCAAGTATCATCTATGCTTAGATGAGTCTTGTGTGAAACTTTGCGAGTCTAAGATACTGATGCAAGTTTGGAAGAAATTAAAAAAAATTTGATTTCTCGGAAAAGAATTCAGTAGAGGTCAGTTGTAGATGGGTAGAATCGAGGGTAAAATCTGGGTTTGCTTGGGCTACGCAAACTGAAGGAAAGAAAAATAAAAGCGACCAGGCGACGCTCTTGTGTGTATTTGACGGATTTCTCTAATGAAATAATTAAAATTACAAAGCTCTCCGAAGCGTTTTCTTCAACACTTATTCTTTCTCCTTGTTCTTCTACTTGCTCTCCTTCTTCCACTTGTTCTCCTACTTCTTTCTTACTAACTCCATCGTGCCAACTTCTTATTCTTCTGCAAGTAAACACCGAGTAATGGTTGCTAAGTGAAAGCAGCAGAATTTACACACTGAATTGAGAACACTTTTTGAATGATAAGTTGTCTTTAATCTTTCACAATTAACCTTTTCTCGAATTAATTCCAACTTGTTTCGAACAATCTTAATTAATTAAATCTGAAAATATTTGCTAATGGACACGATGTAGTGTCATATTGTCGTCGTTATGAAAATACATTTTTTTGCGATTGTTGAGTTTGTACGAAATAGGGTTAAGTTCCTAGACAATTTTCTCATCCTATTTTAGCTGAGACTTTAGACCACTTGACCCCACTAAGAAATTCTTCAACTCTTCTGTTCTAAGAATTGTTTTATTTGCCCTTCTTTGTAAAACATTTCACATTTCTTCACACTTTTTTTCCTCCCAAGCCATTAACTCGTTGATTTTGAAGATTGACTTATACAAACGTTTACGCCTCTCTTTTTTTCTTGTTGAAAGTGTTTTTTGGCTCCTTTCTTACTCTACAATTATGTAAATGCATAATTTAACAGATCACGTTACACATAGCGTCTGGTTGAGAGATATAAAAGGGACCGAAGGGATCTCGTTTCGCACCATCCCCAATCTTGCTTGAGGCTCTGCTGGCTCCTCAGGGGAAAGAAAATGCCCCTGGGACGCAAAGCGTCACTTTGCGTGATTCCAACGCTTTAAAATATCGACTATGCTTGCTCTCGAACTTAAACAGGCTAATTTAGTTAAAAGGACGCGGTCGATGACGGTCACTGCTTCAAAACGAGTATCTCACCTCGTTAAAAACTTTACAAGTTCTGACTTTCTGTCGGTTCACCGCGTTCTCTCCTCGACAGTTTCATTGGTTACTGTCTACTTTTTTTTATTTATTTTCTTTTAAAACAGTTTTTCATTATTTTCATCTTTTCATTCTTTTTCTACGCTTTTCTTTTATTTTTGCCAACAGCGACTGATTTAACAAAGTATTTACAATATTTACAATATTTGAAATTTACAATATTTACAATATTTACAATATTTACAATATTTACAATATTTACAATATTTACAATATTTACAATACTTACAATATTTACAATACTTACAATATTTGAAATTTACAATATTCACAATATTCACAATATTTACAATATTTGAAATTTACAATATTTTAATATATTAGAAATATTGTAAATTTATCTCTATTTTGCACTCTTGGCTTTATATATATTGGCAAGAGTGCTTTTATATAATTAAAACTCATTTATATATTCACTGAAAAAAATGTAAAACTAATTTTAAGGATATATTCTTGGCGCGTATTTAAGAATATTTCCAATGCAATTTGTTCTCAAATTTAGAATAAAATATAATTAAAACGAGTATATATCCTTATTTTAAGAATATATTTTCAATGCCTAAGAAATATTCTTAGGTTAAGAATATATTCTTGTTTTAAGTATATTTTATTCTAAATTTAAGAATAAATTGCATTGGAAATATTCTTAAATACGCGCCAAGAATATATGGGTGATTCTTCTGAAAAAGACCACTTCAAGTGTCTCAAACAGGAATTTTAGTATTTACGTTGATTTTTATGGATATTCTCTAGCAATTGAATTTTTTAACAAATTTATTCGTAATCATCGAAAATTTATGTAACTTTACATGTTTTTATAAAAATTTAAGAAAAAACTTTTCTTGGTAAAAAAAATTTGTAAACTTTGTTTTCAGGTTTAGGTTAAAATGACTTTAAATTCTAAGATTATATTTTAATACAATTTAAAAAATGTTAATGTAGTTGAAACGCATATC
>WNHD01015568.1:0-14337 GCA_011057455.1 Ganaspis sp. Gsp50 | reverse complement strand
TAAAAAGATTTCATTGTTTCATTATTTTTTCCATTTAAAACTTTTTCCCTATGAGGAAGCCGAAATGTTCATGAAATGAATATAATTTTCTACTTGTTTCAAATGTTAATGATTTTTCAAACGTTAATGATTTTTCAAACGTTAATGATTTTTCAAACATTACTCATTAATAAAGTGAAATTAATGACCGAATATAATAATAAATTCTTTTTATACTTCATTTTCCACTACTGCTGTTAATTCGTAAGAATATACATGAATCAGTGTTTTTACAAAGACACTTGTAATGAAATAAGAGTGTTTTTATATTGCGAAAGAAGGTATCTTCAAATACTTAGAGATAAGCAAAGAGAAACAATAGACTACATCACTTCAATCTACAGATTATATTATCTATGTCTCCACAACAATAGAGCTCCCCGATTGGCTATAAATCTTGTTCCCACGTCCGGAACCCAGAAATGGTGCTGTGCAAGTCCTGTGGAGGATTCTAATCAATAGTCAATACCCACAGGACATGGACGAATGCTTCCTGTACAAAATACAATTGGGTGCCACACATGTGTAAACACACGTTTACTTAAATGTAACAAAATTGACCACTCATTTCTATATGTCCTTTTCTTCAAAATCTATTGAAATTCTATTCATCCGTTTTTTGTATTTTTCCAAAATTATCATTCAGTCTTTGAAAAAATAAGCCTCTGTGAATTAAAAGTACGGTATCATGTACAACAGATGTCGATAACAATTCAATTTTTTAAAAATTGATTCCAAATCTTTTTAAAGTAATTTTAACCAATTTATTATAATTTTAATTGAAATGTATGAAATCGCAATTTATATTCATATGAACATGAAAAATATGTATATTACGTGACGCGTTTTGAAGAACGGGATCTTAAGAGAAAAAAATTGTAGGTTATGTTTGATGATGCTTTTAACGTGATTAAAGCTTCTTTTTTAATTTTTCATTATTAAAAATAAAAAATAAATAATTTTTCATTATTAAATTAGTTGCTCTTGAACAATTTGTTTCTATGCTGTCAAGAAAGTCTGTTAGTTTAAACGCAGATAATTAAAAAGAAAGATTTAATCAACTTGAAACCGAGGTTAAGACTATCATCAAACATAACCTGCAATTTTTTTCTTCTAAGGTTCCATTCTTCAGAGCGCGTCACATATACATTATACAGGGTGGTCTAAGCAAAAGTTGGGATTTGTTTGCTTTCTAGGATTGTTTGAACTCGAAAATAAAACCTATTTTTTGAAATTCGAAAATAATTACAGGTTGCTTTTGTCGCTCAAAGTTTCCAAAATATTTTAAATGTGAAAAAGGAGTAGCGTATAGAACTATTTGTACGAAAGTTTCTTACAAGATTTTGAATAAATAACAAATGTATAATTATTTAGTAAGTATTTCATGTCATTGCTAATTTGTTTAAACAAAAAGTAGATTTATTTTTTTATGAAAAAATTTTTCATAAAAAAATAACTACTTTTAAAGTAGTTATTTTTTAGATAAAAAATTGTTCCATTTTTTTAAAAAACTGTTCTTTTTCAGAATTATTTTTTAAGAATAATGTATTTTTAATAATGTATTTTTAATAATGTATTTTTTAATAATAATGTATTTTTTAATAATAATCTATTTTTTAATAATAATCTATTTTTTAATAATAATCTATTTTTTTAATAATAATGTAAATTAAAGGGAAAAAAATGATCGAAACTACTTTCAAATAGTTCTAGAAGACATTTTTCTCTTTCTTTTTTAAATCCGAGATGTAAAAGCAAAATGGTACCCGATTTGCTGTGGAATGTCTCACTTATACATGCAGTAGGAGATTTGAAACCAGACAGTAGAAAAAGACTGATTGTGAGACGTGAATATGCGCATTATACTCTGTCTGACTACAACTTACATTTTCTACTGTCCGGTTTGAAAACTCTCTTATTGTATGTATTGTATAAATGCACTTTTGTCTAAAACACAAAAAAAAAATAAAAATCTTTAAAAACTCCAATAATGCAAAGCTGCATTTGTTAATGTAATGATAGCGCAACTCTTTAGATCCAAATTAGTCATTTTTTATTATTTAAATTGAGAAAAATCGTTTATCCGTTTGCAATAATAAAAAATATACTATTTTAAGTAAAAAAAAAGAGTAGTAATTTGTTTAAACTATTGTAATTTTCAACAAGAACAATCGCTTCCACTTATAATTAAAAAAAAAAAAAAAAGTCCTTTACCTATTATTGCAATAATTTACAATAAATGTTTATAATAAATGAAATTTACAATAAAAGAAATACAAAATAAATTACAGTAAATAAATTATACTGATGACGAATAGAAAAATATTCTATTTCAATTTACTAAACCTTTAAAAATGTAAAGCGCTCTGAAGAAAGGGACCTTAGAAGCAAAAAATTGTAGGTTATGCTTGATCTTATTTTAACGTGATTAAAGTTTTTTTAATTTTTTACAATCAAAGGCTGATTTTCTTGAACAATTAGTTTGTATACTGTCAAAAAAGGCTGTTTTTAATTGCAGTTAATTAAAAAAAGGATATGCGTTAATACTCTTATCTTTACATAACCTACAATTTTTTTCCTTCTAAGGTCCCTTCGGAGCGAGTCAAAAATAATGAATCAAAAATCATGATTTCTACTAAAATTAGCAGTCTTTACTAAAAATGATTTACATTCACACAATTGGAATTGGTAAACGACTTTTTTCTATTCCAATTGCAAAAAATGACTAATATCCATTTATAAAAACGAAAACTGCCGATTATAATAATATTAAATATTAAAATATCAGTATACAGAAAGCAGAAAGATTCAACATCTACTTTATATAGATTGTATTTACAAAAGTACAAATATAATTTTTCCTTCTTAAATAGAGTATTACATACGATTTACTACTTAATTACATTAGATAATTAAATCTACGGTTTAAAAATAATTAAGTACCAAAATCACCAAAAAAATCATACACACAACAGTCTATAAAAAAAATTTCTAAACTTCACATAAATGCCACACACAATCCTGTTAAATCATTCAAAACACACGTTTTAAAAAAATCACAGTAAAATGCATCATGTCATTTTAATTATTAAAGATTAAAATAATTCTTTCGTTTAAAAAAATAATTTTAATCTCAATGAAATGTTTGAAAAATTCTAAAATCAATGCATTTTCGTGACACAATTAATATTAAATTGTCCTAAAATCATTAGATTTTCAGAACTGTTAATGAAATCATGAAATTATTTTTAATGCGTAGTGTATAAAATTATTTTTTATTTATTTTGAAGCAAAACCAAGACTAGAGCGTTAAAATTTCTGAAATTTATCTAAAATTAGAATGTCGTGTGCATGTAGAAGGTGTAAAATCACATTAATAATGAAAAAACACTGGCAGTCCAATAAATTCAAAAATCTTTAACCAGTGGATTTTGACCGCTATCAAATAGCGAATTCCATTAGAACTTGAGGTTTCAGTGTATTCTAATTTTAAAGCAGGGTTGCCAATAAGAGTGGATCGAAAATTAAAATCGAAAATGAAAATGACTAATAAACAAATTAAAAAAAACAAATAAAGAAAATGTAACGAAAAAGAAACAAATAAAAAGGAAACGAAAAAAAATAAACATGAACTGAAAAAGAACAAATAAAAATGGACCGAGAAAGAACAAAAATAAATATGAACCGAAAAAGAACAAATAAAAATGGACCGAGAAAAAACAAAAATAAACACAGAAAAATAAATAAAAATGAATAAAAAAAAAAAACAAAAATGAACACAAAAAACAAAAATGGACCGAAAAAAACAGAAATGAACAATAAAAAAATGAAATACCGTCACCCGGGGCTATTGTTCTCAGAAAAAAGATACTTTTTTATTCAACTCTCCACTAAAATTCAGATTTATAAAAAAAAAATGCTATGGAATTACATTATGAACATCCTTTTGAAGATTTTCTATAAGTTAGATAAGAAAAAAAAATTTATTTTCAAAGTTACAGAATTTCAAATTTTTGGGTATATTAGCCCTGTGCTTGGGGCTATTGTTCGCAGCAAAATTTGTTTATTTATAAAATTAGTTCAAAACATTTTTCTATCGTTTTAGCAGCATACCTTTTCTGTAGTAAGTCCAGAGTAACATGAAAAAAAAAGGTTAAAAAAGATTATTTTTGTAGGAATTATTGAACATTTTTGAAAGTAACCTTATCAAAAACTCCGATATAGGAAACTATAACGGAAACGATATGGGAATTTGGGACAGGAAACTATATAGTTTCCTATATAGTTTCCCATGAAGTTTTTTTTAAATATGTAATTATACATATATTTGAATGATAATTATAATATCTTTTTTGTTATAATGACAGAAATTTAAGGTAAAAGAAAGAGAAAGTAAGGTTAAACTTGAACTAATTTATAAATAAATTAGAATTTTACAATACATCAAAACTTTGAATAAAAATGCAAATTATTTTATTTTGGTCCATTTCAATATATTGAGAACATTTTTTTAACAAATGTTCATTAATATGAGACCAAAAATTGAGTAATTGTCCTGTTTTTCAAAAGTTTTGTAAACTAACCTCTTTACACAAAAAATGGTTGTATCTTTCAAGATACTGAACCGATTTTAATAAATCAAAGACAAAAGCAATCCAAAACAACTGTGTTTTAATACTGTAAAATAGGATTTGCGGAAATTGTACTATGTTTGTTGATATTTAATAATTCAGTCTCCTAAAATGAACACGTATACCCAGGCGTGGCAACAAGCAGAAATACTGCATGCTACGCGCATGCGTTTTCAGATTTCCTGTCAGCTGTCTTCTTATTTCCACACCTTGTTTTCACGCGTCGTTTGCAGGCGATAGAATTATTAAATATCAACAAACATAGTACAATTCCCTCAAATCCTTTTTTACAGTATTAAAACACAGTTGTTTTGGATTGCTTTTGTCTTTGATTTATAAAAATCGGTTCAGTATCTTAAACGATAGAACCATTTTTTGTGTAAGGAGGTTAGTTTTCAAAAATGTTGAAAAAAAGGACAATAACTCAATATTTTGTCTCATTTTAATGAACATTTGTTTAAAAAATGTTAGTGAATACATTTAAATAGACAAAAATAAAATAATTTGCATCTACATTCAAAGTTTTGATACATATTGTAAAATTCTTTATTAGTAAATTAGTTTCAGTTTAACTTAACTTTCACTTTCTTTTACCTTAAATTCCTGTCATTTTTCTAACAAAAAATTATAAATTCAGTAAATCCAGCACCTCTCGTGCGATGAGAATTAACAGTTTTAATAATATATTTGAAAATATTTATTCCAAATTCAACATTATTTTAAAATTATACACATTGATTGACAAATAACCAGCATATAATGACAGCTACATTTTTGAGGTTATGTTGCACTTGTCGTAAACTAATAATTTACTTATTTTTATTTTCTTGGCACAAAAGCATGCTAAAAATGTTTAAAAACTTATTATTTAACTTATTATTAAACACTTATTTACATATTTGGAAACAAATTTTGGAAAAATAATTGATTTTAAGTAGTTTTAAGTAATGAGAACAAAAGCCCCTATGAATCCCTTTCGTTAGTTTTTTTTACAATTTTTTTTTCATTTTTAAAGCCACTATAACAGTTAAGGAGATCCAAGATGATTTTGACGGATTTAATTAACTGACGACGACAATTTTCCAAATTTATGAATTTTTTTTTTGTTTTCTGACAAAGAATTTAATAAAAAAATTTATTGCCATCTATTCACAAGATATCAAACTATATTTACATCAAGCGAGAACTTCAAACTCTTCAATATAAAAATTTTATTTATTAAAAAGTAGCCGTGGGAACAATAGCCCCTGGGTGGGTATAATAGCCCCGGTCGACGGAGAACTATGTAAACTTTGTTCCGTTGAGGGCTTATTAGTTCTGGGAACTTCAATTACAATAAAATAAAAAAAAACAAATCCAAAATTTGAATTTGAACGCTCAAAAATAGAATTTACGTCAAAATGGCAAAAAAAAGAACAATTTGGCAACCCTGTTTCGTTGTTTACATTTACAGTCTATTTATTCTCGAAATTAAAGTAAAAATGGTCATTTTTGAAAATAGTTTCATCCTCTAGTCATCTTATAAAGACGAAGAGTCGTTCATCTTATAAACTACATTTTAAGATGTACAGTTAAATTTACAAGATTATAAACTAATGGCTGTTCTTTTCTCATTATTATAGTAAAAATTTCATCACAAAATATAGAATTAGCATATTACATAAACCATAAAAATAACTCTTTCCCGCTTCTCTTCAACCCACACTTTTTCAATTATATCAGAACTACTATAAATATAAATAATTTTTATAGTCAGACCTACTTGACTTAAATTTTTTTTCCCCTTATTAAAACTTTTCTCATAAAAGTGCAAAATCTTGGCACGTTTTGTCTTAAATCGAATAAGAGAGATCCTTTTCAAATGCTTTTCTTTAAAGCAATTTTTCACTTCTAGACCATCGATAAATAATGAGCATAAAAATTAAAAGTGTAAGAGTTACTGGTGGTCTAAAAGTTGAGCAAAATCGGCGACAAAATATTAAAACAGAAAAACGCTAGAAAGAGAAAATAAACACTAGTGCTTATTTTGCATTTTATTAGTGTTTACACTAGTGCCTTTTCTACCACAAAATTAATACTAGTGTTTATTTTTTGCTACAAAATTAATCACTAGTGATTATTTTCAATTACTAAATAAATCACTAGTGTTTATTTTTTGCTACAAAATTAATCACTAGTGATTATTTTCAATTAGTAAATAAATCACTAGTGTTTATTTTTTGTTCTACAAAATTAATCACCGAGTTTTTTAAATTTAAAATGAAATAGAACTTGAATTTATCACCCGGTGGTTGTAATCATAAAAATATCGAAAAAAAAGAAACTTTAAACGTTGCTGTTAAAGCGTAATACTAAAATTTTGGTAAAAAGTAAAATATGATCATCATTAGCGTGCTAATTTTTTTTTTTTCAAATATACAGTGTTGCCACAAAACTGAAGAACTGCGGTAAGCAAAATTGTCGCCTAAAAAATGATACAAAAACGACAATGTCATTTACTGCAATTCTCCCATTGCATAATATTTTAGAATTCAAATTGACCAATAATTACTTACCTAAATACACTAAATGTAAAACGATAGAGCATACAATGTTCTGCACACTTGAATTTTTTTCAGACAAAAAGCAGCAGCTTATACAATTATCTTGATTAGGGCTTATCTTGATACAATTGACTTTGTTTTAAATTGGTGACAAATTCAAAGAAATTACTCACAAAAGTTTGCAATTTCTGAATTTGATGGGAATTGTGCATAACACTGGTAAATATACACCAAGTGTAACTTTAAGAAAACTAATATTTATAAACTATAAAAATAGTTATAGTTTTGTTTCGTGTTTAACTTTTGCTCTATGTAACTGATTCGATCGTTGAATCCCATACATATTATTGGTATAACAACCTGACGATGATTCAGGATTAGAATTCGAAGTGTTAGTTATTTTGCTATTCTGGAATAAAAACTGATTGTGCTCTTTCTGTACGTGATTCTGGACATTTTGCGTTCGAGTATGAATCTCAGAATCTGTTTCGTCCTCGTTGTCGGCACTATCTACATCACCTGAAAAAGATTGAATAAATTGAATACAAATTGAATAATTTTTAGAAACTTTATGATTAATAAATAAAAAAAAACAAATTTAATAATGTCAAGAATAAAAATACGTCAAGAAATGTCATGAAAAAAAAAACAAATATTATGATTATTAACAAGTTTATTCAAAAATAATAATAATTTTACGAGTGTGATAAAGCTACTAAATTTCATTCAAATTGGTCTATTCAAAAATAATAATAATTTTACGAGTGTAATAACGCTACTAAATTTCATTCAAATTGGTCATTCAATTCGTGCTACATTCTTTATTATTTCTAAAAATCCCTGTGTGCGTTTCTAGAATTTCATGAGTGTAATATCTCTACCAAATTTAGTTAAAATCGGTCAAAGAATTTTGTAATTTTTAGGCGAAAAATGAATTGATTTAGATCACGTTGGTAAAATGGAAAATAATTACAATGCATAAAGCAAAGGAAGCAAAAGTGCATAAAGTAAAGAAGCAAAAAATATGATATAAAATAAATAAAAAATATAGTATAAAAATATAATTAAATTCAATATTTTGACACAATCGCTATTAATATAAAATACACACAAGATAGTGAAAATAAAAGTGAATTTATTTCGTTTTATTGAACTTACCATCGGAACTATTGGTCGACGGCAAATAAAAACGTGAAGAGAGCATTTTATTGCATCCCCGACGTCCTTTTATGTGATTGGAATTATTGTATTTGAATTCTCGAGGTAACGTGTAACTTCTAGGCAATGAAACTTGGCTACCTTCCATATCACTCATTTCGCCATCTCTTTCTCCTTCACCCTTAGAGCTTTGATCATCATCTTGCACATTGTGTAACCTGTTTTATGAATTTATTTCTAGTTGAAAATTTATTTTTATTTTGAGAAGAATGTGAATGTATTAAATTATAAAACACACATTATATATAGTCAACTCTATGAATAGGGCCACTATGAACAGTGCCACCATGAATTGTGCCACCATGAATTGTGCCACTATGAACAGTGCCACCATGAATTGTGCGACTATGAATAATGCCACCATGAATAGTGCCACTTCTTACAATTATAATTTCAGCTCAAGCTTTACTTGCTTATACTTACTTATAATTTCTTTAAAATATTGAAACGCACTTAAAACTACTTTAAAATACTTCAGAATACCGTCGACCGGGGCTATTATATCCACCCAGGGGCTATTGTTTCCGCGGCTACTTTTTAATAAATAAAATTTTTATATTGTTCTATTGTTTTATATTGTTATATTGTATTTTATATTGTAGTTTGAAGTTCTCGCTTGGTGTAAATATAGTTTGATATCTTGTGAATAGATATGGCAATAAATTTTTTTATCATAAATTTGGAAAATTGTCGTCGTCAGTTAATTAAATCCGTCAAAATCATCTTGGATCTCCTTAACTGTTATAGTGGCTTTAAAAATGTTAAAAGTAAATCAATTTTACTTTTAACTTTGTTAACTTTTTTAACTTAACTATAACTTTTTTATTATTTTAAAAAAAACATTGTAAAAAACTAACGAACGGAATTTTCAGGGGCTTTTGTTCTCATTACTTACAACTACTTAAAATAAATTATTTTTCCAAAATTTGTTTCCTAATATGTAAATAAGTGTTTAATAAAAAAAAGTTAAATAAAAAAAGTCTAAAAAAAAGTGAATTGTCTAAAATGTATTTATTTAAATAGACTTCCCAAGAAAAACTTGCCGCAATTCTGCGGCACTATTCATAGAGCTAACTGTAGTAAGATGTTTAAAATAGACCTTACCTATGATTGGGATTCCCGGATGAATTCCAGTGAGTGTAATGGTGAGGAAGGCAACGTGGCGCTAAGAGGATTTCGGGAGTCTCTGCTCTATCTTTTTGAGGGACCTTCCAGTGATTAGTGGAATATGAGGTGGGATGATAAGGAGAAGATGGCGGTGGAGGCAAGAGGCAGTGCATTTTCACTGGAGGCCACGAGGTGAGACCGTTTTGATCAGGCAAAGTAGGCACTGACGTTGAGAGCGGTGTACTAGGAGACGTGTGCAACTTGGTGTTTGGTGGCCGTTGTTGATTCGACGCCGACGGAGATGACGAGAAAGAGGACGTGGAAGCCGACGGAGGAGGAACCAATTTTCCCTGCTTAATTTCTTCCTGAATTGCTCTCAATTCCCGGAGTTGCTGTTGTTTCTTTTCCCTCAGTTTCTCGTGAATTAGATTCACACTCAAGGAGCCTCCGATTCCAACGTCATTTTCGTTTCTCTCTCCCGACGAATCTTCATCCTGTGTAATTGTTTCGTTAATGTTGACGTCATAATTAGTGTTAATTAAATTACAATCGTAATTCAAGTCAAGATAACGCAGATTAAACCGGAGGGATAAAAATTATGCGGACTGAGAATTGGAATTGATGACATAATTGAAATTGATGACTCAGTATTGAAATTGATGACTGAGAATTGAAATTGATGACTGAAATTTGAATAACGAGAAATAAGGTCAATTTGAATATACGAGAGATGGGATAAAGCAAAAACGGGGTTCTAGTGTATGTGAAATCGTGAATGTAAAATTATTACGTGAACCATGCTGGCACGAGACAAGGGCCTTTTCCAAAATGGAATCAATTGTCGTGCACTTCCATTGGCGTTTAGCCACTGTTTTGTCTCTCCGACTGACGTTAAAGGCACATTGTTTGGCTGATGTTGCGACGGTGGTGGCACAAAAGACGTTGGCTTCTTCTTCTTTCGATTTGGGTTCGTGACGGCAGGATTCGCAAAACGGCAATTGAATACTCCAGGAATCCCACCGTTGGTACATTTCACCCCTCGAATTCCATTGTTTATATTCACTTTTTTATCACCAATATAATTCATGTGCTTTCCTTCAGAAATGTCCTGTTTTATAACAATTGAATTTAAATGTATAATCTTGTATACAATTGTGTATTCTTTAAATCTCACCATTAAACAAATTTTAGCTCTCCCACAAGAGAGAGATTAATTATTCCACTAACTTCACACTTATTCTTTTGCATTGATTTCACAAAAAAGATTTTAACCTGCGGCATTTGACTGATTTTTGAAGAAGTCTTAGCTGATCAAAATTTGACAAAAAGTAATTAAAAGTTATGAGCACCTGAGTAAAAATACAGACATTTTATTTTTTTATTTTTATGCTTTTCGTCGCTATTTTAAGAATAACGTTTTGTGGAGTACAGAAAAAAGAATATGCTGATGGATGGGAAATAATTATTAGAGGGTTTCTATAAACCTGGAAAATATGGAATGCATACCTGAAATTCTCATGGAATTTTCATTTATATCATGGAAATTTATTTTTTAATTTAATTTCTTTAGTTTTTGAAGTTATTGAGTTGTAACAAAATTATATTGTAAAATTACATTGTAAAATTATATTGTAAAATTATATTGTAAAATTATATTGTTTGCATATTTGCATTCAGCAGGAAATTTTACAAAAGAAACGACAGCCAAATGCCACAGGTCAGATTCTTTTCTGGAATATGTAAACTAGTGTTTTAACACTAGAAGAAGCAACAAATGTCGCTTTTAACAGAATTAATGATATTAATGATCATTGATTATATCAGCTTCATTGTACTTTAACACACCTGATTATTTAGTGTTGTTACTACATTAGTCCCATTCATTCTTCCACCTGCTTCGTATCGTAAGCGCCTTACGTGGAAAAATCTAAACAAACCAAATTAGACAATGTGATATTTACGCTATTACAATGTTTTTCAAGGGTTCCGCTTACTACACTGAAGAACCCTAAAAGTCAAACTAAGCTGAAGTAAAAAAAAATCGAACATTTTTAATACACTCTAATTATTGATGAAAATGTAAAAATTGAAGAAAAATGAGGAAGAAACAAAAAAGGTTTTTTTTAAAAAAAGGTAGGCAATCCAAAGTTGGGCATACGAAAATTTTGAATTAAAAAAATTGTAAACAACTTTAAAGCGGTTAATTAATAAAAGAAACAACATATTTCCATTCGTAAAAAGTTCCAATCTTTCAGATTTTTATAGTTTTTGGGATCAAAAGTGCGTATTTCTCGAGATATAGCGATTTAAATTTGGACATATGAAAAAATCGATTTGAAACCGCTTTAAACAACTTTAAAACTATTAAATAATAAAAAAAAAATCGTTGTCTCACCCATAAAAAGCTTTAGTCTATCAGATTTCAATAGTTTTAAGGCTCAAAAATGGGTATTTCTCGAGATATAGCGATTTAAAATTGGACATATGAAAAAATCGATTTAAAACCGGTTTAAACAACTTTAAAACGGTTAAATAATAAAAAAACATCATTGTGTCTTCCATAAAATGCCCTAATCTATCAGATTTTTATAGTTTTAGGGCTCTAAAATGCCTATTATTATTTAAAAGTTAGAAACAGAAAATAATAGATGCTATCAGCCAAATAATTTAATTTTAGTCAATTCGAAATTCGCCTTACCTGTAATAGAGACCCATAAAGCATAGGCCTCCAAAGAATAAAGCTAACAAAGTGAG
Source organism: Ganaspis sp. Gsp50 (assembly GCA_011057455.1). Taxonomy (NCBI): domain Eukaryota; kingdom Metazoa; phylum Arthropoda; class Insecta; order Hymenoptera; family Figitidae; genus Ganaspis; species Ganaspis sp. Gsp50. The sequence goes on along the minus strand of WNHD01015568.1, from coordinate 2,045 downwards.
AATAAGTACAGCCGGTCGAGGACGGTGATCAAGATGAATATCAGTTCTATTGACGCCAACAGCCCAAACACCAATAAGTAAACTATTCTCAAGAAACATCACAGTATAGAAAATCACCTGCAAAAGAAATTTCGGTTATTGAACACCTAAACAATAAAAAAACATCTTCTCGCCCCTTTATACAGTATTAATTTAAATAAATAAATAAAAATAAATAAAAAATACATTTTTATGTAGTAAGAATTTTTGGTTTAAAGTAAAAAGCAGTGACCGTGAAGTTAGCTACGAGTATTAGAGATTCTCTGTAACAGGATGCAGAGGGGGTCATGATGTTTCCGCCCTGTTGATATTCATAACCAACTTCAAGAAGCACTGTCTTGCCTCATATGCAATTATACAGAAAAAGAAGACGAAAAAGAAGAAAAAAAAGAAGAAAAAAGAAGAAGAGGAAAAAGAAGAGAAAGAGGAAAAAGAAGAGGAAGAAGAAAAAGAAGAAAAAGAAGAAAAAAAAAGAAGAAAAAAAAGAAGAGGAAAAAGAAGAGGAAAAAGAAGAAGAGGAAGAAGAAAAAGAAGAAGCAGAAGAAAATTTGTAAGCAAAAGGACTTACCATCTTTTGGCGATGATTAATCTCATGAAGATTCACGTAAACAAATACATAAACAAAGGCAAGAAGTGAGGCTAGAAAGGATTTTCGTAAAATTGGAAGTCGTTCGCCTCCGTGGAAGAGTCCGTCTGGTGTGAGCATTAACCATGTTAGCATTGACAGCCAATGGAGTGCCATGACAATGATGAGCCACTGTCCACCATAGAGAGACGCGTAAGCGATTAAGGCTCCAACTCGGGCGCTCACGGTTCCCAATCTCCAAAATAATTGAGCCAAAACACCCAGCCAAGTGAGTACCAATCGTTCTAAATTTCGTAGACGAGCTGCTCCTTTGCTGAAACTTGCAACTGCCCAGCACACACTCCATAGGGACAATCCCGCTGACACGGTAGTCAATTTTTCAAGTTTGGCATCATCTCTTGCCGTTCCAACTTTACCGATTCCATGGTCTAGTTCTACTTCTCTTTCAATCCCGACTGACAATAAGTAGAGCTGCAATAGTAGCATTGGAGCTGCTTCGCAAAACGCGTGTATCAAGCGCAGAACACACAATTCTCTGACCTGTGGAGTTTTTACAAGAAAAAATTAGCTCTTTCCCTTCAAGTATTTTGGTTCATTCGTTTTGTATATTGGCATATGTAATTATTCGGGTAACATATTATTCTGGTAACAAATTACAGTTTTAAACAACTTTTAAACTATTAAATAATAAAAAACCATCATTGTCTCACCCATAAAAAGCTTTAATCTATCAGATTTTAATAGTTTTAGGGCTCAAAAATGCATGTCTCTCGAGATATATAGCGATTTAAAGTTGAACATAAGACAAAATCGATTTAAAACTGTTTTAAACAACTTTAAAGCTGTTAAATAATAAAAAAAACTTTATTTTTCCATCTATAGAAAGTCCTAATCTATCAGATTTTTATAGCTTTAGGGCTCAAAAATGGATCTTTCTCGAGATATAGCGATCCAGAGTAGGACATATGAAAAAATCGATTTAAAACCTGTTCAAACAACTTTAAAACGGTTAAATAATAAAAAAACATCATTGTGTCACCCATAAATAGCCGAGATACATCGAGTTAAATTAAGACATATAAAAAATCGATTTAAAACCGTTTTAAACAACTTTAAAACTGTTAAACAATCTTTTTCCACCCATAAAAAGTTTTAAACTAACCAATTTTAATAGTTTTAGGATTCAAAAGTGCGTATTTCTCGAGATATAGCGATTTAAATTTGGACATATGAAAAAAAAAATTTAAAACCGTTTTAAACAACTTTAAAACGGTTAAACAACTGTTTTCTCCCCATAAAAAGTCCTAATCTAGCCGATTTTAATAGTTTTAGGGCTCAAAAATGCGTATTTTTCGAGATACATCGAGTTAAATTAAGACATATAAAAAATCGATTTAAAACCGTTTTAAACAACTTTAAA
>WNHD01015566.1:0-10770 GCA_011057455.1 Ganaspis sp. Gsp50 | reverse complement strand
TTGATTTTCTATAAAACACTGCAAAATCCAGTTTTTTAAAGATATCTAAGTGAAAAATTCACAAAAAGACTTCAATTAGGTCTTATTTTTTTCAAAATTTTATTGCCGATTAAGGAAAAAATGAAAAACAATTTTATACTTTATACTTTTCATGATTATACACATTTTTAATTCATAAAAAAAGGGGTGTCTTGATAATTCTGGACGGTAGTGTATAAAAAATTTGAATGTTTATTATAAAAAACAATTAAATTTATAAAAATTTTTCCATAAAATATTAATTTTTTATTTTTTGTTCTTTATTCTTTATTCAATACAGAAACGGGCAAAGCCCTTAAATACAAAAATAAAATTAAGATTACAAATAAGTTATATAATCAAGAGTAACAAAATAAGCGCTAAAGCTGAACTCGGTATAAAGATTACCTAAAAAATACTACGCAGGGAACCGGCCAACTGATGCTTGAAGGCAGAAATGGAAGGAGCGAAAAAGTCAATATTAGAACGGGAATTAGCTTCCCTACAAATCCGTGTTAAAGGATAATTATTACCGTAATTTGTTCAGTGATAAGGGACGTTAAAAGTAGTAACTTCTCTGGTACAAATAACAGGAAAGTCTGTATTACATAGAGGAAATTTGTAGCAATGCACGCAAATTCGTGTAATCATTTGAGAGTCTGTTAAAAGAAAAGCCAAGCTGATAAACAGCAAATCTCAAGAATTTATTTCAAACTCTCTCAATTCTAGTCTTGTGGAATTCATAGTACGGAAACCAAATAATTGAGGTGAATTCTAAATGAGATCTAATGAAACTAAAATATAAAGTTTTCAAAACAGATGAATTGTGGAAATTACTAGATGTTCTAATTACTAGATCCAACAATTTCAATGATTTTCTAATTGTAAAGGATTAATGCTCAGAAAAAGTGAGTTCAGAACCAAAAACAACTCCCAAATCAGTCACAGAATTAACGCGTGGCAGAATATTTACATTAAGGTTATAGTAAAATTTTAAATTTCTAGATTTCTTTGTGAGAGTAACGACAAAGCATTTTTTCAAGTTCAAAGGTAGATTATTAACAGTAGACCATGACAGCCCTCTTTCCATATCATCCTGTAAGTTTAATGCACAACTCAATGAATCAATATTTAAGAATAATTTAAAGTCATCAGCATAGCATTGAAAATTACTATAAAGAATGTGAGGCTTGATGTCATTTATGAAAATCATGAACAGAAGGAGGCCAAGGTGAGAACCCTGAGGAACTTCCGAGGTGGCCTGAATCATGCTCGCCAACTGCCCATCACACCTCACATAACATCTACGACCAGTTAAATAATGTGTGAACTAAGAAAGAGCGCCGTCTCTAATACCGTATGCGAATAGTTTGGCAAGTAATAATTTATGATCAACTTTGTCAAATGCTTTAGAGAAATCAAAATAAATAGAGTCAACCTGGATGCTTCTTTCCAAACTACTATTGAGATATTGAGTATGAATGCACAGATTTGTACTAACAGAACGATAACGCCTAAAACCGTGTTGCTCATCAATACAGTAGTTACTAAATGCACCGTATAACCTATCACAAATAATACTTTAGTCACCACTCTTAAATATCGGAACTATTATTCCATTCTTCCAACAATCAGGAAAGTACCCAACCTTCAAGCAACAGTTAAAAATAAAAAATAGAGGGCGAGAAATTAACAAACTACAAGACTTCAAAAAGGAGGATGGAATACAATCCAGACCAGCTTCTTTATGGCGACTCAATTTAAATAATTTATCAATTATAACTTGCTCAGAAATAGAGGAGAAATCCAAATCCAAAACATTATCGAAATCAAAATCATAATGAACATCATTACAAGTATTATAAACCGATCTAAGGTAATCAACAAAAAGATTTGCAATGTTGACATTGTTATTCGCGTGTAAATCATTAAAAAACATATCCGCAGGTAAAGAAGAACCTGCCTGAGAATTTTTAATATAAAACCAGAAATATTTAGAAATTTCGATAATGCTTTTTTTCAGTATTTAAAATATATTGGTTGTAGAATCGCTCAGAAAGTAATTTACATTGAGATCTAAGTGTAGAAAATTTCTCGTAATCTGCCAACTTCCTAGTACGCTTATAAACAAAATGGGCTTTTTTATCCCTGGCAAGTTTCTTTAAATCTGAAGATAACCAAGGTGAGTATGTAGATGTTCGGTGTACAAGTAGTGGAATGTATAAAGAGAATGCGGAATAAATGTGCAAATATTGGTGAAATATTATTTGAAGTGACATTACTAAGAGCATTAAGTATGTTAGAAAATAATAGTTCCCAATCAATGTTATTAAGATAAATACTAATAAAACAAAAATCGGCTTTTTTAAAATTATAAGTTGTAAAATTGCTTTGTAAAGTCGAAGTAATGATACTCACAGGAAAATAGATATCATGTGATAGTGGCGGATGGTATTTATCATGAAGCAACAAGAAATCCGCGGCAAGAGAAACAGAACCGTCAGAAGAATTCGATAATGCAATATCCAACAAAGAGCCATAATCAATAATAACATTATTTAATTGATGCAAATTAAGAAAACCCAAAGTATCAGACATAATATAGGCGATTTCACGGTGGATCAGTAATGAGGAGGTATCAGCAACATTAAATAGATGATACATTAGGAGGGGAGAGATTCCAAAGTGCAAAATTTAGATTCAGATCACCAATAAAATGAAAAGGAGAATCAAGTGAAAGAAGCAAAACCCCCTCAATACTTGAGCAATAATGTCTATATTTAGAAAGGCCGGAAGACGGCAGAATATACGCAGAACAAAATATATGCTTAATATTACAGATTTTAACATTAACAAAAATAATTTCAATGGAATTTATATCAGAAATCAATAATGAACTAAGATAACGTTTGTTCACAGCAATCAAGACGCCCCCACCACGTAAGCAGTCACTTGTGAGATCACTCCTATCACATCTGTAGATAACATAATTGCTAAACCCCAACTCAGAAGTGTTTATATTATCCTACAACCAAGTTTCGGCAAGAATAACAATGTCTTCTGGAAATGCAGGATTTTCTTTCCACAAGTCCACCAACTTAGGTCGTACGCCCCTGCCATTTGGGTAGTATACCTCAAAATGCGGCGTGTGAGTAATACATGCCTCTTCAACATTGTTATGACGTAAGGAGTAAACATGAGCATAGCAATCACTAAGCGCAGAATCTGTATCACCTGTCGAAATTAGTCTCTCCTGTGAGATGCAACAATCACTGGCACGTTGTTCTTGAAAATGATTTTCAGATTCAGCTCTCCTGCTACCCTTCTCGACGAAAGTTCCCTCCTTAGGGTTCTTAATTGATCGAGTTGAGCCCTCATTCCGTCGGGAGTTAACCAAATGTTTTGAAGCATTGAGTTCGAGGTTTTCACTCTGTCCTTCACAGCTGCTGATAGTGAACGCAGTAATGTCTGTGCTATCTCGGGACTCTCGCAACACACTCTCAACGACCTTGGTTTTGACAGATCCTGCTGTGGGTTACCAATGCGACGAGAAACCAAATTTATTGTAACAAAATTAGGTAGCAAAGACTTCACAACGAATTGTCCGTTACGAGCAGAAGGATCGTTAACCTCAGGAAAACCAAAGAGAATAAAGTTCCTTCTTTTATCAATACGACGTTCCATCTCGTCAAGGATAGAATCCCTCTCATGCAAAATGTTAGGATTAGTATTAGGCTTATCCTGGAGTTCCCTTAAGGGGACAGTACACCACTGGGACTCGAAATTTTTTTTTCCAATGTAATATATTCTAAACAAAAATAGATATTTGTATGAAACTTTGCACATTTATTCTTATATAAAAGTTTAGTAAAAAAACTTTCTTTTTATTTTTTTACTGTGTATTTTGTCTTCTGCATATTTTTGAAAAAAACACCAAAAAAACCACGACGGGCGTAATTTTGACTCACTGGAATTTCCAAAAAAGAAAAACAAAGGTGCATTGTAATCAGCATCGAAACCTCTATAGAGTGAACTAGAAGAAGAAGTTTTTGACCAAAAATAATAAAATGGCGGCATTTTATCGAAATTACCGGTTTTTTAAGCCCAAAAAACCCTTGTAAATCAAAAAATTTTTGACCGATCTTTATATCTATACTCCACTCTATAGATTTAAGTGTATAGAATAACATATTCAAATTTCAGAACGATCGGTTCAATGGTTTTTTTTGTTATGCCCGCCAACTCAAAAAATGTAGTTTCGAGAAAAACGCCTTCACATGACCGGAACTTTTAGTTACTCAGACGCTAGGATATTTTATTATTTGTATATTGCACAAAAAAAAGTCGAAACGATCCAAATTTTTTTCTAACATTTTTATTTATTGACACATAATATATTTAATTAATGTTTTATTGTTTTCGTTAAATAATTTATTTATTTGGGCCAGGTCACGCTTGACACTTTTATTCACGTGGCGACAGTCAAGTGGTTAAAACTTTCACTACTTAATTGAAAAATAAAATTAGAGTTTTATATAATTAAAAACATATTCTTTAAGGTCTTCTAAATCAAAATCATTCATAAAAAAAGAATTAATTTTTTGAAAATTTAGGGGTATACTGTCCCCTTAACGTATCTTCCACCTTATCGAGACGATCTTCAGTAGCAGAAACTCTAGCAACTAGAGTATCAAGTTTAAAATCTATGCTCTTAACATGACTTAAAACCTCCTGGTTATCCAGAAATAATTTTTTCTGAAGTGACTCAATAGCCTCATTAATTGACTTAAGATAATCACCAGAGCCTGGATAGTTTGCTGTGATTGAAGACGTAGCGCGTGACACACGGCATTTAGAATAATGTCCATCAGAAATCTTACTGCAGCGTGCAGCTCAACCAGGGTGATAGGGAGCCGAACATCGAGGGCAAAAAATCCCCCATTTTTACAACCCTTACAAATTTTGTCCACTGTGAGACGATTTGTATTTGACCTACTCATTATTAAATCAAAAAGCACAAACCATGTGCACAGGTAGAGGTTAGGATTCAAAGACACGCTTAATTGCTTAATTGTAGAAAAGAAGCAGAGAAATTAAGAGTGGTGTGGTCAGTTAAAGCGCCAGCTATAATACATTCCTCAAAGGTATTTATCCTTTATATAAATCAAAATATTTCTTTTCTAGTTTATAAAATTCTTTCAAACGGAACTACCTTTAAAAAGTTAAAAATTTTATAAGTATATTATAAAATTCCAATTTAAAGTGTCAAAAATAAATAAAAACAGCTCTGCCAAATTTCATTGAAATCGGTCTAAGCGTTCTCAAAATAGAGAGGCCACGAAAAAGCGTGACATACACACATACACATCTGGACATTTGCTTAAAACTTCGAGTATATACTTTTTAGATAAAAATGAGATGATTTAAACTATTTTTGGAAAATCAAAAATCGGCACGATTACAAGGCTTCCCTATGTGGTAGCATTAAAAGTAATCTAATCATTTAAGGAAAATATAAAACAAAAATTTCCGAAATTACAAATTCAGAATATACTCTCTTAATCTGAATCAGACAAATTTCACAGCTGAAATAGCCAGAAGTCGGTTATCAAAACAACTAATGAAAATTTCACTCAAAAACAGTAATATGCCACTGCCTTTCAATCAAATTTTCACTGATTGAATTAGATAATCTGTTTCATCAATTACGCATAAAACAGATTGATTGACATAATAGCCATCTTCCAGCTATTTCAGCAGTGAAATCTGACTGATTCAGATTAAGCGAGTAAAATAAATTACAAACATTATTCCGCTCCACATATAGGTGAAACAAAAAAACTGTTTGGTTTTCAAATTAATGAACATGGGAATACTAAAAGTGAAAATAATTTTTCTGTCACTCACAGATAAACATTTAAACATGACTTTCATTGAAACAACTTATCAATTCTAGTTAGAAAAACAAACTAAAATGAATGTTTAACCTCTGAAATGATTGATATTAATTTACAAAGAAACACTATAATCGATTGATTGATGATTGTATCATATTAAAATTCTACCATTTTAACATTCTGCTAAATTAAAATTCTTTCATTTTCAGTTTCAGCAAAATTAAGATTCTTGGAAATAACCATTCTGCAAAATTAGTATTCTTTCAAACAACGTTTCAAATAAATTGAATTTCGACCAATTTGAATGTCGGTCAAATCAATTCTCTTTTCAAATTACATTATGCAACATTAAAAATCGGTTAAATGGAAATTCTGCAAAATTAACATTGTACACAATTAAATTCTTTTAAATTCTATTTCTGCAAAATTAAGATTCTTCTAAATTACCATTCTGTAAAATTAGTATTCTACGAAAAAACGTTTTGCACAAATTGAATTTCGATCAAATTAACTTTCTGGAAAATTAATTTTCTTTTCGAAATACATTATTTAACATTATTATTCAATTAAATGAGGATTCTGCGATACTAGTATTCTATCAATTTAACATTCTGCAGAAATGCGATTCTGTAGGAAAAGATTCGATCTTTTTTATATATTCTAACAAATTTGTTTTAGAGTCTATTCATGTGTCCCGTATATTCATAGTTCCCATTAACTAAGAAATTGTTCTTGATATTTATACACTTTTTTTTATATTTTCCTCCTTCAACAGAGAAACGTCAAGGATGCTAGATCTGAAGAAATTAAACAGAAAATTTTGACTAAACAAAAGGAATTACGTGAAAAACAGGGTAACAATTCTCTGCCAAAAGCTACTGCAAATAAAAATTTGGAGAATACACCGAAAAATGAAAATTCGAATTTCGAAGAAAAACTAGGGGCAAAACAATCCAGCATCTCTTCGCCAAAATTCAAAGCTTCAACTGAAAAAGTACGTGTACCATTTAAAGGAAAAACTAATCAAAAAGTGAGCTCTTCTTTATCCGATCGAGTCTTTTTTCCAAAATTTACAGTTTCTTTAAATAGAGATACAGAGAACTTGCCTAAAATTACAGCTGTGCAAAATCTAGAAAAATTAAATATAAATCAGAATTTTGAATTTCTACCAGAAGAAAATATTGCCTCCGACAAAAATCACAATATTCATCAATCTAAATGTGAAATTCGTAAACAACATTTTGATGATTCAAATGAGCAGTTGAGAATTTCACCATTAAAAAAATTCAAGGCTCTACATAACCCGCTCTTTTACAACACAAGAAAAGAATCAAAAATCTTTAGGTCCTTCTCCAATTGAAGAACTAGGTTCGGATTTAACAATAGGTGTAGCCCCTGTCACTGCAAAAGATGATACATCAAACGCAAATGCTGTTCGCAAAAATTTCTCATGCAATTTACGATATGTAAAGTTCGAAGAGACAACTCACGACCTGACTAAACTTCTGGATCAACAACTAAGAATAGTGGATGAACAGCGTGTAGAAATACTACATTTAAATGAAGACATTAAGGAATTGAATGTAAAACTTCACCAAAAAGTCGACGAATTTCAGGGTACTCTTAAAACCAACAAAAGTTAATTTATTAAATATTATTTTTAATTTTTTTTTAAATTTTGCAATACAGTTTTTTATTTATAACTCTAAGAAAAAAATTTTATTTAATTTCATCGACATTGCTTAAGAAGACTTAATCAAGCAGCCTCTGTTCTTCATACCCTCCTTCTGGATTCTTGCGAGCGTCAGATAATCGTGTAATTATAAAAATACAACTTAAACAGTATAATTATATTTATTAAATCGATGTAAAATTTTTTTTAGATCTATCCTGGTAGGGGAATTTGGCTGCCAAAAATTAAGTTCAACGAGGACTGTAATTTAGATTCGACGTCGTTTTTTGAGAAGATGCTTTGTGACATGTTACTCACACCTAACGAACTAAAAGAATCCACAGTGACGGGAAAGGCTAGCAACAGACAAAAGCATTCCTCAAGAAAACCTACAAAATTAGATCCTACTAAAATTTTAGCTATCAAAGGTATTAACTTTTTCTTTTATGGTGAATGGTATTCTTAAAAAATTACCAAGTTTTTAAATAAAACGAGATAAATATTTTTTTTTTGCATGATATTAAATACGAGTAATCCTGATAGAAAAAAATTATAAAATAAAAACAAGAAACAATAGAAATTAAATTAGTTTTCATTATTTTTAAAAACAAAACTATTTTTTATAGAAAACTTGCCTTTGAGTAAAATTACACAATCCAAAACATGTTTTACGAATTAATAAATTATTATTTTGTTTCAAGGACGTCTTTGAGTAAAATCTCACAATCTGAAACATATTTTATGATTTAATAAATTATTATTTTTTTAAATGACAAGAGACTTACTAATCGTTGTTGTATTTTATCAGAATATTGGGCTCCATTTAAATATAAATTTAATATAAATTAGATAATTTTTTACAAAAATGTTATTCTGCGCATACTGATTAATTTACAATTATTGAACTACCTATAATATTTTTATCAAATGATATCTGCTGTTATTTTAGAATAAAATATTCCTTAAATCTAAACTATTTTCCACAATAATTTTTTTAAAATATTATCTTAAGAAATAGTTTGCTAAAATTATCTAATTTTAAAAACTTAAAAAAAATTTTAGACGTAAAAAACCTTCTTTAGTACGCGTATTTAATTATATTAGAATTTACAATTTCCACACATAACAACACATTGGTTGGAAACTTTAAACTATTCTGATGAAATTTTGGACGTAGAAGTGGGAAACGTAAAGAAATACATTGGTGCAAAAATTGCAGAGTTGCAGCGACCTCTAATTCCAAGTAAGTTTTTATAACGAAATATAAAAAATGAATCACCAAATTATAAAAAAATGAAAATTATGCTCAAGAACATATTTTTTATCACTATTATAAATATTATAGAATTTAAACAAGAATGTTAAAAAAAATTTATCTTGAAAAAAATAAAAATAACTTTGTGATTTAAGTCAAAACAATGTTTACCTATTTATAATTTTAAAGTTTATATTTTATTAAAGTATGTAAATAATGATTTTATTAATATTAAAGTATTAACAATTCCTATTATACACGTAAAATGAAATGTAAAATATTTAATATAATAAAAATTAAAGTGCAACGAAAAAATTTTTGTAAATTGGGATAATTAATTTTACTACAATTTCCGATGTTTTCTGTGTTTTTTTAAAAGTTAAAAAATGTGTTCTGCAGAATATTCCAATTTTTGTTGACGATTATTTTATAAATATATATAATGTTATTATGTAAAATGTTATTATTAAAATCTAAAAAATATATTTGAATTTAAAACCATTTGTTTTATTTTTTTATTTTGTTTATGCTCTCTATGACGTTTACAATAGATACGATATTCTTATTTTGATCTATGTGTATCATTAACAATAAATATAAAGTTGGGCGACAATTTTAAACCAATTTTTGTAATAATATATATATATATATATATTACATTTAACATAAAACATTTTTAAAAATTAAAAAGGGCAATTTAAGACAATATGTTTTAAACTTTTTTTCTTACTATTTTTTTACATGAAGTCCAGGAAATATCAAAAACTTTTTTAAAAAAAATTTATGTGCTATTGTCAAAACAATAGAGATATACATATTAGGTTCTTGTTTACATTTAATTCTGTAATAAATATTTATTTTTTATGTAATCAATATTTTATATTTTTCCAGGACAAAAACCAAAGAAAGAAAACAACGAAAATCATGTTGATCATGATGATCAGGCAAATGGTCTTGTTTAATAAGAAATTTTAGATTTTGATAATCTACCATCAAGCGATAGCGATGAAAATTAAGAATTTGATAATGCAGATGGTCCAACCAAAATGTCAGACTTCGATGAGAAATTAGGCTATATTGGCGATTTAGAATAATATTTATAATCTATAAAAAAAAATTTAATTTTAATTTTAAACAGTGACTGCTCAAGTTTTCAAAATAATAAGTATTCCTTAAATAAGAGAATTACATTTCTATAAAAGAAATTTAAACTAAATTTTATACGCTTTCGACGTCATTATATATGTATTGAATACTGTTTAATTGTTTATTAATATATTTTTTCACGTAATATAATGTTTCATATTTACATTTATATTCAATTTTTATTTTTTAATTTACAATATCATTGATAAATGTGATGGCAGCACTCTGGCTGCTATATAACTTTTGAAAAACTTTTATTTACTTATGACTTTTCTAATTATACAATTGAAGGGATCAAGTAGCTGTTTGAAGATTCGCGTGTTTCCTCTTTCACGAAGTTGACCCGTTTCGAGGAGACTCGCACATTTTCGGGGAAAAGGCGCCAAAGGGTAAGATGGGGAGGGTACCGTTGGACAGTGGGGAAGGCTTTCCGAGGTAGGGGGGTCGCGTCGGGGAATTAATAAAAGAAATCACCACGTACGATTCGTCCTCACTTTTCCAGTTCGGTAGATCAAATCAGCGCCACGTCTTTGCGAGTCGCCGACAGCCCAAATGTATCAAAGTTCAAATATCCTATTCTCAATTTCTAATCAAATAATCTCATTTTTCTATTAAATATTTTATATTCATTTTGCGGTCCTATTTTGTTTGTTGATAAAAGAGTGGCGCGTTTAATGTGGTAAGCGTGGATTTGAGGACGACACGTGTGTGGAATTCTCGGGACGAAGTTTCCTATTTGATGGTCGCATTTCAAATATCCTTCTGAGATTTGGGCCCTTGAC